>JABUQX010113969.1:20000-22500 GCA_015478945.1 Trachelipus rathkii
CACGTAAAAAAATCAGTTGATTTAAATCATTTGTTTCTTTTGTGCCAACCCTGCTCTAGAATCTAGACCTGGGGATAAATAAAATTTTTACAGGGTATTATTATTATTATTATTATTATTATTATTATTATTATTATTATTATTATTAATTATTATTATTATTATTATTATTATTATTATTATTATTATTATTATTATTATTATTATTAGCTGCGTTTCCAGAAGCCTGACTGCAGCCCGGGCGGGCACACAGGTGTACATCGTTTCCAGCGCCCGTTTGCGCACTTCTACGTCACGTAAACGTCACAGTCAGGCGCCCGTTGTTAAATCCTCGATTTCGGGAATTAGTAAACGGGCGGGCTGCGGAAGGATACTTTGTTTAACAAACAAATTTCTTCTCTTACAAAACATGTGTGGAAAATGGCTTGCCAATAGTTTTTTTATATTTTTAGTTAACTTTTATATTAGGATACTAATATATCGTATCATTTCATATAAAAATAGATACATATAATAAGTATCAGAGAATATTGGTTTAACATTGTCCAGCTGCTCCGAGGGCACGCTCGGCCCGTTCCAGGTACTCAAATTTCCTGTTCTCTGATTGGGTAATGTAATTTTTTTCAATTCGAAGCGTTTCCGAGTCGATTTTGCACACGGGCTGCACTCGGGCTTCTGGAAACGCAGCTATTATTATTATTATTATTATTATTATTATTATTATTATTATTATTATTATTATTATTATTATTATTATTATTATTATTATTATTATTATTATTATTATTATTATATTATTATTATTATTATTAATTGATTATTATTATTATTATTATTACACTGGTCAACAAAAAAGGTGAAATTTTTCTTGGATGGATTTTTGTAGCAGATATATATGTAATTCGGACGTGCTGATTCCATATATATTCTCGGATTTGCTGTATCACATCCCGTTTTCGTTCAATCATGGATCCCTATTTTTGCATATTCCCTAGGAATGACAAAATTCATGTGCGCACTACGTAGGCTGTATAGACGTTACAATCCCGCATATATCTACAGTAGCAGCAAGTTTACTGCGGTCGATATTCGGTAAGCATGTGGATAACTTTAGTACGTCTACATGTATGGATGCCAATGACCTGGATGATGTCTATCATCCATCTGAAATACAGTCGGATGGTCCGTCATTGTTTACCCAGGGTGAACTGAACGATCTTGTACGAGAGTTGTATTTGCCGAAGTTGTCCTGAACTGTTGGCTTCGAGGTTGCATGAAAAATGACTACTAGACCTGGCACTAGTGTCTCCTTTTATCGTAACAGAGAAGCAGAGCTGCGGAGGTTCTTCCAGTCAGATGGGTAACCTTGTGTATTGCAGTGAAGTTGCGCAGGCCTACTACTCGCTATGGAACTCCCAGCATATACGATGCAGGGGAGTGGCGACTGTTTATTGACACTTCCAAGAGCAGTTTAAAAGTGTGTGTTGTTACACAACGGCCACAGATATGCTTCGGTTCCAGTAAGGTACTCGTACGGGTGAGAGAGAGTAATCAAATATCAAGACAGTTTTTTTTGGAGAGGCCTATACTATCAGGTACGCATGAAATGGTTAAATATGCGTCAACAGATCAAAATTGTAAACATTCTGCTCGGTCCAGCCAAGCAGGTTTCCACCAAAATATCCCTGCTTCCTGTGCTATTGGGACAGCCGGCAAAGGATTACTGGACCAAAAGAGAATGGCCACTGAGGGAAACCTTGACGCCAGGTGACAGGAACATCGTACGTGAACCACTTGTAACGAGAGTAATCATCATCTACTTCACTACACAATAAAAGCTTGGTTTGATGAACAATTTGTGAAAGCACTAGAACGCATGATGGTGAATGCTTTCGCTATATATGCTCACGTTTCCTTGTCTGAGTGACGAGAAGAAAAATGCTGGGATATTTGATGGCCCACAAATACGGACACTCCTCCGTGTTGCTACTTTTGCTACAACAATGACTGTGTTAAAGGCCCGAGCGTGGAATGCTTTTTTAGATGTAGTGCATAGTTTTCTGGGGAACAGAAAAGCCGAGAACCACTAACACTGTACAGGAACTGCTAGACAGTTATCATTCTCATGGATGTAGAAAGAGTATAAAGTTGCCACTTTACATTCTCACCTAAGCAAATTTTTCCGGTAACCTAAGGCGATGTAGTGATAAGCAGGGTGAAACGCTTCATTCAAGATCTAAAGTTTCATGCGCAGGACGTTACCAGGGCAAAGTTTGGATATCATATGATTGGCCGACTATTGTTGAGCTTGAAGAGCGATCTTCCAGACGCTATGCACAGTAAATCGTCTACGAAGAGAAAGTTACTATCGTAGGTATGTTTACATTAACTAAACCCATTCCTTCTATTACATTCATTGTTGTCCATATTACTCTTTATTCATAGTTGTATTATATGTTTAACATATATCTATCAAAGACATGTATCATATATCATTGTG
>JABUQX010113969.1:35000-37345 GCA_015478945.1 Trachelipus rathkii
GTTGTATTTTATATTTGTTTTAATAAAAAAAGAGCCCGGTCCAAGCTTAAGTGGTAGATCACTTGCCAAACAAAGTGGTATTCCATGTTTCGCAACGGTCGGGTGGGAATATGAGCTTATTCTCTCCTGGCTTGGCTTGCGTCCTGCTCGATACGTTAATTGAGTATCCCCCACCTAGATTAGGGCTTTGCCCGTGAGCGGTGGTGCTTATCTGTAAAAAAATGAAAAGGTTTGGAAATTACGTTTTTCAGAAAATCAACTAGTCGATCTTGTAAAAAATTTCTGGACAAAGATCTTTTTGAAGATGGATTCTTTTTTTTTTTTTTTTTTTTTTTCTTTTTCCTTTTGTTTGTTCTCTTGAGTCGTAAGGTGTTGGGACTTCAGTGGCAGTTTAAGACTTGTCTACAAAACTAGGTAAGAGTTAGGGTGATAGGTTAAATCTTTATATGATAATTATAAGGCGATGGTAAACTGTAAATAACGTTACAGGCTTAAATAAAGATGATAACAATAAAAGTAACAGCATTTCGAATATCAAATGCTTTTCACAAATTCACATAGACTTAGAAATAAAAAAGATGAGCTGATTAGTTATACGCATAAAGAAAAACTGACATTATTTGCTAACTGAAGCATGGGTTAATGAAGAATTGTATGGAGAATCCTTTCAGGAATATGAAATAGACGGATATTCACTTTATTTAGACCAGCGTAAAGAAAAGAAGGGTGGTGGTGTGGCGATTTATGTTAAAAGCAACATTCAATCTGTGTTAATGACTGACATTAAAACTAATCATGATTTTTGAATCTGTTTGGGTAAATGTCCTTTATGTATCAATAAAATCATACAGAATAGGACATTTTTGACCATCCTGGCCCAGAGTCAAAACATTAGACGGGAACTGGTGAAAGAAATCGAGACAGCATGCCACAATAAAGAAAAAGGTATAGTCATAATGGGTGATTTTAATTTTCCTGGCATTCAATAGGATTCCTTGTCTAATATGGATCATAGTTCTATATTTATAAATTGTATAGCTAGACGCCTTTTTAGCTTGATAATCCATCAAATCTACAAGAAACGATCCTTGTTATACTTAATTATTAACATTAACGATGAAAGTTGGTGGTGAGGTTAGAGTTAAGGGAAATTTAGGAATTATTGACCATAATATAATTAGATTTAATATGAATGTGATATCTGGGCCCAAATTACAGGTTAATAAGGAAAAGAGATTTTCAAAATGGCAATTTTACCAATTTCGAGACTCATGCTTAGTTATAATTGATTGGGATAAAGAGCTTTTAAGACCAAAATTGTTTTATCCTGTGGGAACATTTTAAGCAAATTTTTAATTTTCAGTCATTGTGTTTTAAAGATAAACCCACTACGGTGGCAAAGATAGAACCTGTTTCAAGAATATGAAATTGACGGATAATCACTTTATTTAGACCAGCGTAAAGAAAAGAAGGTGATGGTGTAACGATTTATGTTAAAGCCAACATTCAATCTGTGGTTAATGCCTGACATTAAAACTAATCACACCACCCATGATTTTTTGAATCTGTTTGGGAAATGTCCTTATGTCAATAATCATACAGAATAGGGACATTTTATAGACCTCCTGGCCAGAGTAAAAAATTGGACGCGGAAATGGTGAAAGAAATCGAGACAGCATGCCACAATAAAGAAAAAGGTATAGACGTAATGGGTGATTTTAATTTTCCTGGCATTCAATAGGATTCCTTGTCTAATATGGATCATAGCAGTTCTATATTTTATAATTGTAATACTAGAAACTTTTTGAGGCTAAGAATGGTCGGATGACTACACAAGAAACCGTACACTGTTATACCTTAATATCTAACTAACGATGAAGTATGGTTGGATGAGGTTAGAGTTGAGGGAAATTTAGGAATTATTGACCATAATATAATTAGATTTAATATGAATGTGATATCTGTGCCCAAATTACAAGTTAATAAGGAAAAGAGATTTTCAAAATGGCGATTTTACCAAATTTCGAGACATGCTTAGTATAATTGATTGGGATAAAGAGCTTTTAAGACCAAAATTGTTTTATCCTGTGGGAACATTTTAAGCAAATTTTTAATTTTCAGTCATTGTGTTTTAAGAGACTAAACCACTAGCGGTGGCAAGAGAAACCTGTTTGGTGGAATAAAGAGATAAGAGAGAAAATAATGAAAACATAGATGTTTTTAAAATAATTCGAGATAGTAAAACTTAACCAGTCAATGGAAAGGTAAAGAGAGGGCAGAAATTAATTTAACAAGGAATAGTAATAAGGACCTGAAGAAGTTTTTTTAGCTTTTATAAATTTAAA
>JABUQX010113970.1:0-12500 GCA_015478945.1 Trachelipus rathkii
AGGAAGAGATTTTATTTCTCACCATAGTTGCAACCTCCCACAATAATTTTTAAAAAACTGTCCCCCGGCGTTTTGTCCCCCCCCTCAGCCCCTTCTCCACTCAAACTCCACCTCCAGGACAATCCTCCCAACTCCAATTCACATCACTGTCCCTTCCTCGTTTATCCTCATACCCTCCTCCTCCAACTCTTTCGTAACATCAAACCTCCAGAAAATTCTGCAGTCTCCCTCTAGTTTTTGTGCAAACAACACCAGTCATCCACGTAATTCCAAACATCTCATTCTTCCAATCTGTCCCACGAGATCCTCCCCGCAACTGTCCAATGGCCGCCGGGAGGGGGGGGCAAGTAAGGGGCCATTGCCCCCCCTGGAATTTCAGGGGGGGGGCCTTTTTATTGTCTCCTCGTCCCCTGCTGAAAAAAATTATATATATATATATATATATATATATATATATAATATATATATAAGGAAAATATATATATATATATATATATATATAATATGATATATATATATATATATATATATATATATAATATAATATATATATATATACTATATATATATCATCAAGCCTTTTTCTGCGCTGGAAAAGCAATTTGCAAACTTCCACAATGCTACAACCTAACTCTTCTAGCCTCCCTACTCTGCCTCGCTATTCCTAGTTGTAACTTCATTAGTTTAAATTATTTCAGACTTATGAACTGTACGACAACTGATAAATTTTTGACATAAAAAGAGCTCTTTTTAGGGCAACAATTTATCATTCTCTTTGTTTTTTTTTAATATGGGAGGATCCAATATTGGGAATTTTGGGACCCCATTTTAGCCCCCACCTAAAAATGGACATAAAATTCTTAATTTTTAGACAATTTTGATGGGGAAAAAGCAAACCGCAGCTTTTTTTACGCTCAGAACATTATTTTCTGGTGTTTTTCTGTGTCTGTAGTCATTGTTTCGGCGTTTTCATTTTTTCAGAACCTAATATTTTGACATTTTTTCCTATCAACTTCTACATTTTTTTTCGAAATGACTTCAAACTTGAAATATACATACATGTGTCTATTACGCACAAAATGCAAATGTTAGTTTTTTGATTTTTGGAAAATTGTGCTCAGCAAATTAAAAAAAAAAGTAGGTTTTGAAATTCGACATTTCTAAGCACAATTTTCCAAAAATCAAAAAACAAACATGTGCAATTTGTGCGTAATAGACCCATCTATGTATTTCAAGTTTGAAGTCATTTCGAAAAAAATTGTAGAAGTTGATACGAAAGAATATCAAAAAACTAGGTTCTGAAAAAATGAAAACGCCGAAACAATGACTACAGACACGGAAAAACACCTGAAAATGGCGTTCTAGAGGTCAAAAAAAGCTGCGGTTTGCTTTTAAACCCCATCAAAATTGTCTGAAAATTAAGAATTTTATGTCCCTTTTTAGGTGGGGGCTAAAATGGGGTCCCAAAATCCCCAATATTGGATGCTGCCCTTAGGAAACTGAAATAAATATATATTTAATGGGAAACTACTTTGAAAAGTTTCCTAATTATTTTTATTATTATTGAAATTTAATATGAATTTGATTCTTTTTCTGTTTTTTTTTTTTTTTTTATTTTTATTCGTTTTATTTTAATTATTATAATTTTTGGGAGTGAAATTATGAAATTTTTATTACTTGCTACCAAGATTTCTACATTTAATACCTATTTATCTAACTTTCGCTTTAAATAAACTTCTTTTAAAAGTCTCGCAATTTTTTTATTAGAAACATTTTACATATATATATATATTCTAATATATATATTATATAATATATATATATATATATATATATATATATATATTATATATATATAATATTATATATATATATATATATATATTATAGTATATAATATATCTATACTTTCGCTTAAATAAACTTTCTTTTTTTAATTTTCTCTCTTTTTTTTGCCCTCTTTTTTATTATTTCATATATATAATATATATATATAATATATATATATATATCATATATATATATATATATATATTATAATATATATATATATATATATATTTATATATATTATATATATAGTATTATATATATATATAGTATATATTTAAGATTGCTAAAAATTTAAAAAGGAAAAAAAAAATTATTTTAAATTATCACAATGGATAAATTTGTAATTAAGTGGCCTCGCCTTAGTGATAATTATATCTTTGACTGAACAAACCACTGACACATTGAATGATGGTTCATATTCTAGTGTTAAAGCAAATGGCAGTGCTAATGCCGTCCCGAGTTTGTCGGCACCTGTATTAATCATATGAATGAAGCTTTCGCATCTGCCGTAGAACCAACTGTTGAAAATCGTTGTTTGGATATTGGAAATTACATTACTCAAATAGAATTACTGACAATACTAGAAATTTGATTTATTAACAAATCCATGCAAACCACTAAGCACTTACAACTTTAAGCAAGATATCACAGGAGGCAAGGTGCTTTCCTTTTACGATTGGACTAAATCAATAAATTGTTGTTAGTATAATTCAAAAAAATTAAAAGGGCATTTGTAAATTATGCGTGTTATTTAGGCCTTGGTTCAAAAGAGGGTTTTTGGGTTCATTTATTGTCAGACCAATCTTAAAATATAAAGACTTCAACTCACATGCAAGGAACCATGTTAATTCTCAGTGGCATAGATGCTTCTGTAGCAGGGAGAAATTTTGAACAAATAATTTTAAAAAAACGTGTTAATGTTTTTGAACAATTAAAAAATAATGCTGAACATTTAATTATCGAAAAAAATATTTGTTGCCAATAATTTCAACTTTGATTCTTCTCTTGTGAACCATGATCTAATCTGTTCGAGGGCAGTATGCAGTATACGGGTTAATTTTTTCGGCATTGTTAAATTCAGAGTTGAAGGCTGGTGATGCTGTGCTTACTGAGCAGTTTACAATCAAGTGAGTATATGTCGCCAGATGAGCTCATACTCATAGCTGAAACTAATTTGTTAAAATCATTGTGGACGAAGTGAACGATAGTGAATATCTTTCACTTTTAGCAGATGAAAACAGCAGACATTTCTGGGCGGAGGAGCTGTCAATTGGAGTTCGTTTCGTTGATAAGGAGTTGAAGATAGAGAAGAATTTTAAGAGGTTTTTACTTCGCGTTGAACAAAATTTTAAAGCTGAAGATATAGCAGAAGAAATTTTATTGACTGCCAGAAAAGCTTACAATTTAAATATGAATAAATTCGTTGGACTTGGATTTGATGGATGTTCAACCATGGCTGGAAAAGAAAATGGAGTACAGAAAATAATAAGATATCAATATCCCAAGGCCAAATTTTTCCACTGTGCTTCTCTTCGCTTAAATTTAGTTGTTAATGACTTGAATCTTGTTCCCGAATTTCGAAATACTGGGGGCACACCCGGCACAGTGAAAGAAGTTATAAGATTTTTTCGTGAAAACCCATTGCGTAGGAAACTGATAATGAATATACAATGCTATGCGAAACGATGGTCCTCAAAATACAAGTCCATCAAAATTTGTTTTGAAATTTCATTCACATTAAATAAGTTTTGAAAACTTTGTCATACAAAGATTATTAGGAGTACTAAGGCACAGGAAGCAGCAGCATTTTCAACTTCGTCAGCAAAGGAACTCCTAATATCATTATTTTGTTAGTTATTATGGCAAGTATTCCCTCTTACTTTGAGCCTGTCACGAACATTCTTCAAACTAAAACTATCAATCTGGAAGAGGTTCACAGTCACGTTGAAAAGGTGTTAGAAATAGTGAAAAACAATAGAGACGAAAAACATGTCGCGTCTGTTTTAAAGGAACTTTTTACCAGTGTTAAGGAACTTACAGAAATTTTTTTTTATTGAATTCTCAATGCGCACGTATAGTGTCCAAACAAATGCAAAGACCTAACTTTCCTGAGTTCTGTGGAGGATTAATTTCAGGGTTTTTGCTATTTATACCATACCGTAGATTCACTGATTTCGGGTCTCTGGCATATCAGATTTTTGGACGTATCAACAGAAATACCAACATTGTCTCTATATTTTAAATCCTGCTAGAATTAAAAATTTAACCAATCTGAATAAAACAGAAAATTGAATCGCTTCAAACTATATACAATATTGTGAACTGGAAAGGTGAAGCAGAATCATGGTTCAACTTATGGAAGAAATCAGATGGGGACCAAGGGTTAGATGAAGACGAAAATGTGTGCTGTAGTGAACTGATCCTAAAACATTGTGCTTTTTTCCCTATTGTTTTACAAACAATTAAAATTCTTCTAACACTTCCAACAACGACTTGCATAATTGGAAGATCATTCAGCACTTTAGAAGAGTTAAAACTTTGCTAAGGTCAACCATTTCTGAAAATCGATTAAATGGATTATGTTTGCTCAGTGGTTTCACAGAAGAAAAAGTTTTGGAAAAAAAAACACAACTAATTGATGATGTTATAACATAATTTGGAAAGGAAAGAAGAAGAAGAATATTTTTTTTATTTCCAAATAAACAATAATTAAACTGAAATAAAAAACAATAATTATTTATTTAAGTGCTTGCCTCAACCAAATCCAAATATTTTTCGCAACTACTTTTTATAGTTAATTTTACTTGTGATTAAAGTAACTAAAAAAGGTCATATATGACTTACATGTCTTTAAATTTAATTTCTGTTACTGGACATAGTGCATTAAGCATTCAATTGCAACATTCATTATCAAATTACAATTTGGATTACAAATAGTAAAATACAGTGCGGCTGGTGCGTAACGTCGAAGACTGGTTCGAGAACAAAAGAAAAACGCCAAAATAACCTTTGTAAGTACTCAATTATATATAATATATATATATATAAATATATATATATATATATATAATATATATATATATAATATATATATATATATTATTATATATATATACTATATATATATTATATATATATATAGATATGATATCTAATCAAATATGCTTCCTTGTGAAATTCGAATTAAAAAAATCTGGCCCCCCCTTAGATTTTCATCCTGCCGGCGCCCATGATCTGTCCATACGTATATTAATGAAAGCAGAATTGAGAGCAAGCTCGCCTTGCTTCAACTCTAGTTGTGACATTAAACATTCTCCTCCCGGAAATAAGTCTTTATCTGCTTTGCTGTACTTAGCATAAGTGCTTTTTTACTGCTTTTAAACAATTTCTTAGGTATTTCCATATTTCTATTCTTTCTCAGTTCCGCTCCACAATTAACTCGCTTGGCACTCTATTCAAAAGCTTTTTCTAGGTCTACGAAAGCTCGCAAGTGCACATGTCTTCCTGTTATTCCCCCAATTCTTTTCACTTCATTTCAAAGCGACACGCAGATCTATAGTCGATCTCCCCGGTTTGAAACCTTGTTGCCACTCTTCTAGCTTGTGTTTCACCACCTCTCTCAGCCTTCTCTCTAATATCATTTCATAGATCTTCGCAGGGTGCGACATTAATGCAATCCCTCTATAGCTTCCACATTCTGTTTTATCTCCTTATTTATATATGGGGCAGATTGTTGGCCTACTCCACATTCACCAGGCACCACATAATCTCTCCAGCACCTTGTTCATCAGATTTAACATCGCGCTTGTCCCTCCAACTCCGCATTTCTTCACATCTCCGCAACTAATTCCATCTTCTTCCCGCCGCCCTTTCCGTTCTTCATACTTTCAATTTGCACATCGTCTCCTGCCTCCGTGATCAACCCACAGTCCTGCTCTCTCCCATCCTCCACCAATGCAAGATCTCCCATCTTCATCCTTCGCACGCCTCGTTCACATATGCACAATACTCAAAGAATCTCCTCATCTCTCGTCAATCTCTTTGGTTTTACTATTTAAGGACTGCCGTTTTTCGCCCTTATAGCTCGTGCCTATTAATGTCCGAGCTTTCCTGTAATTCTAAGCTATATTAAAAACCAGCTCTCTACGCATGTTCACTCTTCTTCCAACTCGTTTCCGATTTTTCCCAGGTGGTTTCCTTTTCCATCCTTTTTCACTCTATCAGAGACTCTCGCCGAGCCTCTACATATTCTCTTCTCTCCAACTCACCTCTCTTTTTTATCCATTTTCTAAAACATTTCATCTCATCTCATATACGCCACTGTATATATATATATAATATATATTATATATATATATTATATAGTCTATATATATATATATATATATATATATATAGTATATATATATATATATACTATATATATATATATATATATATATATAGTATATATATATATATATATATATATATATATATTTATATATATATATAGGCCAGTCTCTAGAAGAGCCACAATCCATATCTCAAAAACTACAATACCTACAGGAAAAAGGAATACATTGTTGGAAATCCTGGTAAAATTTAAGTTAGGAAATGTAAAAAAAAAAATAAAATAAAATAAAAAAAACTACAATATCTACAGGGAAAAGGAATATATTTTTGGAATGCTGGTAAAATTTTGCTTATGAAAAAATGTAAAAAAAAAAAATTGCTTTTTTTTTTTTTAGGGAGCTCCAGCCGGCGGGGGACATAGTTATATATATAATATATATATATATATATAATATAATATGCTATATACTATATATATATATATATAATATAATATATAGTATATTATATATATAATTATATATATAAGTATACTATTATTTGTAAGGTATTAACCGCAATGTTTAGGGGTGCTCGAGCCGACGGGGAACACAAGGGGCGGGCCGTTTCATAACCCCGTAGGGGAGGGGCGGAGGAAGCCCCGCGACACCCAAATACCCAAGAGCGGGTTCCGGAGACCCTCCCGTAGGGGGAATGTCTACCCGTAGTTTCCCGGAGGCGAGAGAACGGCCGACTCTGCCATCGTGCGGTAAGTACCTTGGGGTATTGCTTTAGTTAAAAAAAAAAGAATTAACTATAGCTGAGAAAGCCTATTCTATTTTAATGGTCGAGTACCGTATAATTAAGGTCCTCTAAATAAGGCTTTTTTCCTCATATTACTAAAATTATTAACAATAAGTTTTTTTTTTACATTTTCCTCGACTAAAAATTTTTACCAAGATTCCAGAAATCGTATTCTTTTCCCTGTAAGCTATTGTAGTTTTTTTTTTAAACATTTCCTAAACTAAAATTTACCAGCATTCCAACAAAATGTATTCTTTTCCCGGTGAGCTATTTTAGTTTTTTGAGATATGATTGAGGCTCTCTAGAGCCTGACATATATAATTAATAAATATAATACCTATGTATAGTATATATCGTATATATAGTAATATATATATATATATATATATATATATATACTATATATATATATATATATATAATATATATATATATATATATATATATATAATATATATATATATATATATATGATAAATATATAGGCTAAACTAAAGAAGTACCCGCATGAATATCTCCGAAAACTAAGATCAGGTACATGAGAAACTTGGATAACTATATGGAATCAGCGTATGCAATTTTAATGGGGAAAATAAAAAAAAATATATATTTTTTTTTATTTTTTATATCTCCAAAACTACGATAGTACAAGACAAGAGAACTAATAACATATTTAGATCAGCGTATGAAATATGTATGAAAAAGATTTTTTTTAAACTAAAAGAATACCCGGGTAAAGCCGCAACAGATGCAAAGAAGTCCGGGTCTCTCGGCGCCCTCCTGGAGGACGACTGGGGTAGGACTTTTTCCCCCTCAGAGAGGGTGCTCCGAAACCCCCGCCCTGCTTCTTTTGGTATTTGGGTGTCACAGGGGTTCCTCCTCCGCCCCTCCCGTACGGGGTATGGAAAACATCCCCTTTTCTGTCCCCCGTCGGCCGAGCCCCTAAAAAATTTTTATACGCTGATTCCATATAGGTTCTTATTAGTTTTCTTCTACCTATCCTAGTTTTGGAGAGTATAGAACAAATAAAAAAAGTAAAAACTTTTTTTTGTCAATTTTGCATACAATTTCATGAGCGCTGATTCCAATATGTTATAACAGTTTTCTTTGTACCTATCTAGTTTTCGAGACATCATGGCCGGGTAAACTTCTTTTAGTTTCGCATATAATATATATATATATTATATAATATATATATTAATACTATATATATATATATTATCTATATATATTATATTATATATATATATATATATATATATACTATTATATATATATATACTATATATATATATATATATATACTATATATATATATTTATAAAATAATTTTATATTTTGTTTTTACTTATATAAAATAGAATTTTAATTCTTAAGCTTAGCCCTTTTTATAATTTTTTTAAAAAGTTAATTAACTAATTTTACAATTTATTAACTATTTCACAATTAATATAATAATATCCTATTAAAAAATTAAATAATTTTTTTTAACATATATTCTCTATAAATTATCAGTTTTCCAATGTTTCAGTAGTAACTATTTCTCCTATGGCGTTATGATCAGCCAATAATAATAGAAATATGCATTTTGATTGGCTCTTACAGCAGTCTTGTGATTGGCTCCTAAATGGGGATGCAATTTTTTTTTAAGTTTTCGTTTTTTGTTTTTTTGATGATTTTTTTTTGAAATCCGTAGAAACAAGAAATAGACTCGGTTTCGAATCCGGATTCGAATCGAGCTTCGAGATCCGAATCCGTATGTGTAAAAATGTTCGAATTCCGAATCGCGATCCAGCGATGTTCGGATCGAATCCGAATCGAATCCGGGTGTGTGAAATCTCGAATCCGAATCCGAATCCGAATCAGTCCAGGACGCTTCGATTTGAATCCGAATCGATCCGATTCGAATCCGAATTCCGGATTCGGATTCGCCATGCACTGATATATTTATATATACTATATATATAATATATATTATATATATATAGTATAATATATATTATACTATTATATATATATATATACTGCTAAGTATATATATATATATATCTATCTATATATATATATATATTATATTATATATATATATATGTATATATATACTATATATATATTATAATATACCACACATATGTATATATATATATATTATATATATATATAATATAGTATATAATATATATTATATATATATATATATATAATATACTATATATATATATATAGTATATATATAATATAATATATATATATAGTATATACTATATATATATATTATTATATGGGGGCTTTATCCACTGGGGGGCCAAGAGGGCCAGTGGCCCCCGAATTTTTTTGACCATAAAAATTTTTAAGCATCATATCCGTTAATAATATAAAGTGGCAGAGGTTAAATTAATTTTATATTAATTCGTCGCTGTCAGGAACAAATTTCGTAAGTAATTTAGGGGAAGTTTTTACAGAAGAAAGAGAAAACGTCATATTTTGTACATATATATAGTCATATATATATATATATATATTATATATATATATATATATATATATATATTATATATAATAATATATATATATATATATATATATATACTACTATGAGTTTATATATATATATATATACTATATATAATATATATATATATATAAATTATTATATATATATATTAGACCAGCCCAAGCTTATAGGGGTCGTAATTCTCTCAACTCTCTCAGCATTACTTACTAATGAGATAACAATGTGTGTTAGTGTAAAGCTATCGATCTATTCTTTTTAAAGTATAATATCAAGTGCTAGTGAATAATTATAAGTTTTTGCAGCTTTGGGTGTTAACGCATTTTTGTCCTTGTTGTTGTTTCACTTAAAAGTACAAAAATATTTATACATATATGAAAAGAAGAACAGATATTAGTCTTTTTTCCACAAAAAAGTAGCACTATAGTAATAAAAATTCCTTTTATTCAAAGAGTGAGGTTCTCGGACTCGGAAGAATCAGTTTCTGCCTGGCTTCTGTATACTAAGATAGGCAGCTGAAAAAATTCAAGTAGATCGCGGTGATGTTTTTCTTCGAAGGCGGTCTATAAGAAGTTCAGAGGCGCAATATCAAAAACAAGAAAGGAATTGTTCATCCAACGATACTGGCAATTTCATAGGTAGGTATTTTAGGGCGATGAGGTAAAAATGAATATTAAAATACTCTCTGGAACAAGATTCAAAAATAATAATAATTTCGTCTCAGGAAGGCAAAGTCGGAAAGATATTTTCCAAAAGTAAAGTGACTTGATGCTATTTAGTGTTAGTTTACTCTGATAAAAACGTTGGGGTTTATTTCTCAAATTGTGTATTGTTTTTTGAAACAAAAGAAGAAGGTAAAGGAAATCACCGGAATGGGTGTTTTTGTCTATGAGACCGTATTCAAACTTATAGAAAGCCATTGAATCTTTTAAAAAACACGAGGCAACTAAATATCACAAAGAATCGGTAGAAAGGAGATTTGCTGTAGAAAAGCAGGTTCAAGGAAAAATCGAGAGCATCGACAAACAGATTGACAGTCAGAAAAAGGGAGGCCGAAGACAGTAGAAAGTGGCTAATTCCCAATTGTTGAAACAATTCGATTCTGTGGTAAGCAAGATATATCGTTACTGGACATTCAGACTCAGGTCGAATCGAACTCTCTTGACCTGTGGGATACGAAGGCAATTTTCAGTCTTTTGAGATATCGCGCTAATGCTGGAGACCGTGTTCCTTCAGAACATTTAAAAACTAGTGCTAGAAATGCCATGCAAACCAGTTTCACAGTCCAAAATGCTCTAATTCGGTTATTTGCGCATCTCATTCAACGTAAAATTGTGCAAAACATGAATAAAAGTAAATTTTTTACTGTCTTAGCCGATGAGATAACCGATGTGTCCCAGAAGGAACAATTTTCGTTGTGTGTGCTTTACGTTGATATTGATACTCTTACCGTCAAAGAAGATATTTTTGTGTTGACGGGAATAAGTCTGGCAAAATTAATTGAAGAAAAAATAACTGAACTTGGTTTGGGTATGAATAATCTAAGAGGACAGGGGCATAATGAATGCAGCATCAATGAGTAGTGAGTTCAGGGATGTTCAGAGAGTAATAAAATGAAAAATATCACAAAGCTATTTTATACTCTACTGTTTTTTGCAATGCTCAAATTTATGCCTCACAGACGCTTATAAAGTTCAAAACATTCGAATTGCAATTGGAATAATATCAGAATGTTGTACATTTTTTCTTGCAAGTGCTAAGAGGACAAAAGTTCTTAAGTGCTAAGAGGACAAAAGTTCTTGAAGAAAAAATAGAACTTATTCCTAAGAGTAGCTAGAAGAGATTTAAAAAGTTTGCGAAACTGCGCAGTAGTTTTATGCCCGCTTTGGGACCTCTCACGATTTTCTCAAAAAGTAATAACGAGGTATTGTTTCCAAACTTTGGTTATATGGTTATGTGGTGTGATAAACTGATCACACGCGAAATTTCAAGTCGCTAGGATGTATATAGGGGGTAGTCCCTTCTTAGAGCGTAGCCGCTACGCCCATTACGTTGGCGTGTTTCCGAGGCGAGCGTAGATTAGGCTTTACGTGGGGGGCCTAGATCGACCGCCCTTATGGACAGACAGCAAGACTAGAAGACGTGCTGAAACGTTTTTTTCAATAGAGCGAGAACCTTCGTCGAACGCGAAGTCCCGAGTAGAGTCGGCAAGCCGGGAGCGGAGCCGGAAAGCGGAGCCGGAGCCGGAAGCCGGAGCCGGAGCCGGAGCCGGAGCCGGAGCCGGAGCCGGAGCCGGAGTCGGAGCGTAGCCGTAGCCGTAGCCTGAGGCGGATCATGGGTATAAATTTTTTCAAGAAACATTTTTTGTAGGTGAAAAAATTATTGTCAGAACGTACTGAGCAATTTTCAAACAGTGCAGAAAGTAACAGTTTTATTTCCTTCAAATTTGGTACAATCCTTACCTATATACATATCAGCAGAATAACCTCTATATTGAATATTTTCATATAATGTAAGGTGGTGTCAGCCATGCTTGATTGTTATTCTTCATAACAAATGTTTTGAAAAAAGAAATTTTTAATTTTTTTAAAAAAATTAATTTTTGAAAGGTGTCTAAACGAATTTGATTGCTATACAACATACGAGTATTTTGGTGAAAAAAAAAAAGGATTGAAATATCTTTAAAATTAAAGATTTTATGAAAACATTTTTTTTTTTTTATTTTTTATATTTTTTTATCTTTAAAATTAAAGATTTTATGAAAACATTTTTTTTTTTGTATTTTTTACATTTTTTCCAGAATTCTTACAGATACAGTGTTTACTCATAAAAAAAAACGTTTACTTTTTTTTAACAGATTGAAATATATTGGATTTTTAGGATTAAGTCTCTCCCTAATTAATAGTACTAAAAATTCAAAATAGTGTTAAGTGCAAAATTTTAAAAAGAGGTAGTAAATAAAAGATTACAAACAAAAAACTTAAAAGATAAATGAATGGGGAAGAATAGAAAAAATAGTGCTTGAAAAAGAACGAAG
>JABUQX010113970.1:20000-25000 GCA_015478945.1 Trachelipus rathkii
TCAAAACATACTATTCCATACCTAACTCAGGCCTACAGCTAGAAATAGGATATACCTAGCTAGAAGTGCTAGAAAGGGGGGTGGGGTACAAAATCATGTTTGAAGTGATCCGATTCCATTATAAACTAGCGGAATCGATTCCTCATACCTTAAAACAGAGGAATCGATATCATACTCGGCCCATCTAGCTCGAAAAAAATACCGTACTAGAAATACTAGAAAGATTAAGGCGTTTCTAGCCTTGGTACGAAAATTGATGTTTACTACCGCGATTAATCGAATGTTAAATAATAGTAATGATTTTTTTCGATTATGTTTTTCAAAGTATTAAGCCAACCAGAACACATAGAACGATGATTTAAAAATCGATTTAGGAGCAAAAGACCTCGATAAATCGAATAGAACCATCAGAAATGATCTACCGATCATTTAAAACTTTGTAGGAACGAAAACCCCCCTTTTGGAGGTTAAAACTCCTTAAGCTCAGCAGTTAAAAACTCAGAAAATCGTTCTTCCAGACCTAAATTCGTCTAACCAGCCTTAATAACCCTAACTTTGACGTATCAAACGTCTTCTTTCATGTGATTTTGTGGCTTTGAACATTTCAACAAGCCAATTCATAAGAATCTATTTGGCGGCTGAGGGTGCGGTCCCTTACTACTACTACTACATAATAGAATTAAACATTTTTTTCATACATTTATGCTTCAATTTGTGAAATTTGTAACAGAAATCATTCAATGTGAAATGCACTAAACTAACTAGTAGGAAAAAAATAATTCATACTTTTTGATCTTTTTAAAGAATAGAATTAATACGAAAAATGAACACAAGTATTAATTACGAGAAGACTCCGAAACGCGTTTTCGCTCCAACCCGCTCAAAGTGTTTGCTTGTCTGTTGCTCGCAAACCTTCATAGTTTTTCGTTGTGGTAATTTCCTGCGCGCCACTGTTTTGCATGTCTAATACTTCTCAGAAAGGCAAGCGCCCAAGATATAGCAAGCCATCGTATTGACTATAAGAAATTTTTATAATTAAACCTTGCTGCTTGAGAATGGAATTAGACTTTAGTTTGAATTTAATTATAATTCGAAGAAATAAAGAATACATTATCGACATCTTTAATTCTCAAATCAATAGTATAATATATGCATGCAATCATATAGTGGGCACGTTAATGAGAAAGTTACGTCCGTTTAAATTTTTATACTCGTTAACCGAAAAAATGTTAACACGTTAATTTTTCTCCTCGCTAATGTTATCATTAACGTAATGTTAACGTTATGTTAACGTTATGTTAACGTTAATGCAAGACTTTTTCCCTGAGAATTTAAAAGATTCCTGACAATTTCTTTTTTTAAATATTATCCCTATACTATTATAATGATATTAATCTTATCAGAGAAATTAATTAGGCTTTGACCTATAGCAGGTGCTTTTGGCCCCTTGCCGAAGAATACTTCCAAAGCGTAAATACCTTATTATTTAATACTCAATACCGGGTGTAAAAGAATGTCCCAGTTGCAATGCTTTATTATAACAGCAATAATATACAAATCCATATCATATCATACATCAAAACAGTTGAAGAGTAGTGCAGTAGGTTGCGAATAAGCACTTGCGCGCCAGAAAACGAGTTCCTGATAGATTCGAACATTACGCGCATGCTCGCATTCAAGAGTGTAGTATTCGCTAGGTGCGTTGCCGCCACATAGACAATGGTCGTAGTCTGAGCGTAAAAGCTTTCTGTGTTCACAATTGCTAAGTTGAATTTTAATACATTTCAACCGTGCGTATCGTTTACTTTTCCAATGTGATCCTCCCATGTGGCAAAAACATTCGCCGATGGAATTGCAATTTGCCAGAACTAAATGATGTCTTTGTAAAGTGCAAAAGTACAGGAACTCAAAGTACTTACAGATGTGGACCGTATCAAGGGTCCGTTTCTTCATAGTCTAAGAAATCCGTTCGGAGAGCATCACGAACTGAAGGTGCCAAAAAAGACGGTGTGGAAGGTTTTAAGGAAACGTTTACTACATGCTGCAATACCGTTGCATGTTTGTACATCTTTAAAGCCCGACGTACAGGCTCTACGTTTACCTTTGCCTGTGCATGTTAGTCGATGAACGGAATGACAACCTTCTAATCGTATAGTTAGCGATATCCACTTTCATCTCAGGGAATGTTCGTATCCTGGGGTCTGAAAATCCATGACTTGTAGAACCACGAACGTGATTCCCCAAAGGTTTACTTTTTCTGCGCCATACCCGACGCCAGGTCTACGGAACTTTCTTTTTCGCAGAAGCAAACCGTAACACGGTCGCCTATCTCGATAGTTACAATAATGCTATTTTCACTACTTATTCAGAGGATGAAGCGGTTAAACTTTATATGGCAAGCAAGATGGAGCCCCTCCACACTGGAGTCCTCATAGTGCGAGCGTGGTCTGAACTCGACTTACTCCCAGATCGTTGGGTTGGTTATAATGGTCCAGACGACAGGTAGCTCTATATAGTCTGCCCCACGGATCCCCGGACTTACGCCATCATTTCTCCTATGGGGCTGCCCAACTTATACGCAGAGTTGAAACGCAAAATTGAAATGCCGTTCCCTCCATTACTCCGGATCTGTTTAACCAACTGTTTGTGGAGGAATTGATTATCGGCTGCAATGTACCCTATAACGAAGGGCGCACATATTGAACATGTGTAGGAAAAACTCTGTTCAATGAACCTTTCACTTTGATGTATGATATGCTGTTGACATTGTATATTACGCTGTTATAATAAGGCATTGAAGACTGTGATCATGTTCCTTGTTACGGATCCACCCGAGTATATATTATTGTAAAAATAATAGGATATGTCAACTTACAATTTTTAATACAAATAGGTATATTTTTCATACAGTTAAACGCTTATGAGGCCCCTAGTTTCTTATATTTTTTCTAACTATACGTCAAAAGAGCAAGTTAAGTAACTAATGCGAAAAAGTTAATGATTCTCATTGAACGGCAACAGTCACTATCTCTTTTTCTTCAGCGAACCCAATAAGAAATGAGAATAAGCAGCAACAGAAAAACGTCAAAACATTTCTAAACGGGAATAATAACCATGTAGTAATAACACATTTTGAGCCATTGAGAGGATCGTTTAGGAAATTAAAAGAAAATAAAAGTTTTTGTTATTCAAAAATCGAATCTAATACAAAATTAAAATCTGATAAAAAAAATATTTTATAAACTCGTCAATTAAGGTAACGGTTAACGAATTCACAAATGTAAATCGTTAATAGTCCGTTACTTTGTTTTTCGAATTAACGCCAAAGTCGTAAAAGGTTGCCAAGTAAGCAATAAGGATCGCCGCTCTGCTATCCTGCAATAGCCCAACCAGTTACTATGTGCAACAAATAAAGTCCAGTTAAATGGGAAAACAAAGAAGTGTCTTCCGGCGAATTCGAACCGAGCCACCGTGCGATCGTAGAACGAATTACCGCACCGTCTTAACCATTCGGCATTCTTCCACGAACCAAAATGCTCGTCTTCAACCAAGAACTCTAAATGTATTGGCCATTGAGACAATACCGACGTTTTCAAACCGTGTGCCTTTTCCCCTCGTCTTGGCAATTGTTATAAATAAAATTCTGTAATGCCCAGTGATTTTACAAACAACGAAAGATCATTACATAAAAGTAATAGAAACGTACCGTCCGCTGTGATTCGATCCAACCATGTTACGAACGCGAATAAATATCATATATTATAATATATATATATTATATATATATATATATAATATATATATATATATATATATAATATTATATAATAATATATATATAATATATATATATATATATATTAATATATATATATATAATTATTATAATAAAATATATATTATATTTATATATATATACTATATGATATATATATATAGTGATGCCTGTAGTTAGATAAAATACAATGACAGAGGAGATTCAATTTATATTATATATAATATATTTAATTTATATATATATATATAATTAATTAATAAAAAAATTTATACTATATATATACTATATATATATATTATATATATATATATATATATATATATATTATATATATATAGATATATATATATATAATATTATATATTATATATATATATATTCTATATATGTTATTATCAGAGGTGGGCACCCCGCTCATTTATGGGGTAGTTCCGCTAGCGCATCACTCCGCACCTCGAGAAAACGTAGTCCGCTAGCACTCCTCCGCACCTATTCAGATCAGCAAACTCCGCTAGCGCAAGTCCGCCACGCTCCGCACGTCCTCAGCTAATAATTACATCGGTGCGCACTTCCGAACAGAAGTTTTAAACTATTAAAAATATACTAAATTAGTAATATATCTTACAAGAAAAATTATTTATAAGTATTAATATGAAAATTGGAATTGATATTTACAATAATCTCAAGATTTTTCCTTCTTCCTCCTCAATGTCCTTCTCAAAGGACAAGGGATCCATATTACCTTTCAAAAAAGATTAGCTGCTCAAATTAAAGGCAGTTAAGGTCGCCTCTTTGCCCTCAAAAATATCCCCACCATATACTGTAAATATTCGCTCTAAACAGCAGCAGAACTAGGTGAGATGTGTATTAATTATTTTATAACACAGTTCAACAAATTCTGCCTATTGCGTGAAATAGGGAAAGATGTTCCTTGGTGAGTAGGATGCTGTGTTAGTGAATCGGCTGTCCAGCACAGTCCATTCTAATCTTAAGGTCCTCACGCTAAATCATTCTGCTTCCTCTGCAATATTTTTGACTCTACCTCAGTCCAACTATAAGAAGGTCTATTTCGTTGAAAAGATTTTAGTAGAATCTATGAAAGCCTCGACTCCTGCAAAGTCGATGCTAATGCTACGTCATCTAGCTCGGTAGCTATGTTATTGCACACTTAATATATATTAGTATATATATATATCTATAATATATATGATATATATATATA
>JABUQX010113970.1:27500-35000 GCA_015478945.1 Trachelipus rathkii
TAATATATATATATATATATATATATATATATTATATATATATATATATATAGTATTGAGTCACAGGGTTAGGGTTCGAATTTAATAATTAGTGTTACCATTGTGTGGGACCGGGACCCAACTCAAATGCACCCCACCACCTCTTTTCCCAACCTCCGCCTTTAATGAAAGAGATTTACAATGGATTATAATATCCTTTTTGCACTAGTATTGAAATTCAATATAGGAAGGTTGTGCTTGAGAAACATCAATTTTTCTGGCCTTTCTGCTGAGAGTCTGTTTCTCTTTCATCATATATTAACCCAAGCATTGCTAAATACTCTATCACTTGGAACACTAGTTTTTAGGACAGGCCAAGATTTCCTTGCAAGTTTACTCAATCGTGGGTAAACATTTGCTTAACTAAAAATATCACAAACAAAAAACTAAAAAAAATAAGGATCACATCATTGGTATCCTAGTGGTTTTCCGTTGGTCTAGTTTTCCAATCATTTTGCACTACAATCTTTTGGTATGCGGGTGTTGTCTTCATCACTACTGACGTGGTAGAGAATTCTTCCAGTGAAATCTGTTTCATTGATTTACATTGTAGAGAGGTGTTGTTCTGTAATGTTCATTTTTTACCTTTTAATGGGTGTAGATTTAATAGACTTCGATTGATTTTTCAATCTGCGAATACAGTAAGTGCGATTTAACTTGCTCTATATGTATTTGTGTTTACCAAATAACTTGCCTTTATAACGGGGGTCTAACGTAAGTTGCAATGGTATTGAAGTCATATCTAATTTCCAGCATAACAAAAAGCGTTTTTTCCAGGTCTAGTTTTATTCATCTTCATTCTTTTTACAACAGTCATCATTTTGATCTGACCGATGGTTCAAATGCTTCCTTAGCTTTGAGATAAATGGTATTACATCGGAGACGCATCATCATCACTCGCTCTTTTTGTTAATTCTTCAAATGGTTTCATATATAGCTTTATTTCAGTTGTATATATTTGTTCTTTTCCATCATTATGTAAGAATGTTATACTTCAATTCAAATCTCGTACAATAAATATTCTCGCGCATTCATATTCCCGCAGGCATATAGCGTGGGATTCGCGGATTATCGATCTTTATATTATTGTGCGGATGGTCGGATGTTACCTGCATTCACATTCATTTATATTAAATATTTATATATATAATAATATTAAATATATTTATAATATATGATTATATATATTATATATATATATATATAGTATTAATATATATATATATATTATATATATATTAATATTTTATATATAATATATTTGTGTTAAACTTACCTCTAGGTATCAGGAGTGTAATTTAGAGGAACTACAGATCTTACACTAAAACAAAATGGTCAGTTTTCATTGTATGCAGTGGACAATTTTAAGTTCAGTAAAAATTGTTATAAAAAAAGAAGAATGTTTTAAATAATGATTTCATATTTAAATAATGTAAATAAATACATTAAGAATGGTCGACAACTGCTCCATTTCCGTTTTTGCAATAGAAGGAGCGCCAGAGTTGCCCAAATGCTTTTATGTCTCTTCGAAGAAAATAAGCTAATTTTTTTTATAATATACTATTTTTTTTTTCAGAGGGATCGGATGCCGACGTGGGGACAGAGAAGAAGAAGAAGTCCCCTCCGTCCTCCCCCGTCAAGCAGAGAGACCCGAACTCATACCATCTTAACGGTTTACCCCTGGGTATTCGTTTAGTAATAGAAATTATTATCTAGGTTGTGTTTGGGGCAACTCTGTGCGCTTTCCTTCTATATTCAGAAACGAAATGGAGCAGTTGTCTGTAATATCGTAATTGGTATTATTTTAACATTTTAAAAATATGAAAATGCTTATTTTTTAAGAATCTTTCTTTTTTTTTTTATTGACATTTTCTTATTAATATGCCCAATTTCTCTTAATACAAAATTGTTAAATTTTTTAGTTTGTAGATTTGTTAGTTCCTAAATTATATCTGCTCCTGTCCTTTATTCTCATTTATTTTATATCTGTTATTCCATTATTTATATTATTTATTATTTATTATTATATTTTATATATATATTTATTACTTATATTTATATTTATATTATATTATTATATATATATTTATATATATTTATAATATATATTAATAATTATATATTATTATATAGTATATATTATATATATTATTTATATTAATATAATATATATATATATAGTATGAAAAGTAAGTAAAGCATCGTATACGAGTAATTAAATTTATTTACACATACTATAATCATTAAAACAACAAAAATGGACGTAAGGTATTTAAGGTTAATGCACCAATTATTATTTTTGTGTTGAAGTTTTGAGCATGAATACAATTTCTATGAACGTATATCTTGGTGAAGGCACCAACTCCTCCTCGGAAGTCATTGTGTTGCCCCCAGGCACGAAAAGTCCACGTCAATTAGTCGACATCGATTTCGACAAATCTGCGAATTAATATCGATAATCTTGCGACCATTGGAACTTATAGAAGTTATCTCCATGGAGTTTTATCATTAATTAAACTTATTATATATAAATTATATATATATATATGATCATAATATATATATATATATTATATATATATATATATAATTATATAATATATATAATATATATATATAGATATATAATTAGTATATATATATATATATATATTATATATATATATATATATATTGCATTTTCCTGCATTAACATGTTCGCTGATTTCAAAAATATATTCAGTTTTTATGTAGCTATCGTAGATTTTTAGATACAGGTGTCTCCTAATCTGAAGGCTGACCAGAAAGTTCTTAAAGCATGAAATGGTGCAGCTGACTTTATTTATTAATTAATAAGACCGCTAAATTTTTTTATTGTATATTTTACTGCTGTAAAAATAAATGCTCGTGATTTTTGCTTCTTGCTTTACCAAAGGATTTTTTAATTCGAAGAAAAACCTCTAAGTTGGTTGAACAACAATACTTTCAAATATATTGTCACATTAACAGTGGTATCAAATGAAAAGAAATAAAAAGTTCAATTTAATATCTACGTGATATAATCTACAAGCATTATTAATGCATAAAATGTAACAGTCATTCAAAATGACCACCTTTATTCTTAACACAAGCCTTATGTATGTGGTCTATTGCAACATGAACGAACTTCATCGAAAGGTTCCTCAGCGTATCTATTAGAGCTCGATTTAAAGAATCAGTATTTTGGTGTCGTCTTGAGCAGACCATAAACTCTAAAACTGCCCATGACTTGTAATCCAAATGATTAAGATATGAGCTGCCAAACGGCCAGTCGGCAACCGTCAGAAAATGGGAAGAATGTCCTTGAGTTAAACTTGAGTAAACCTTGCTTTATAGGCGGTGCTAAATCCTGTTGAAAGGTTCAAAGGTTCATCTTGAAAGAGAATCTGACTCCTTGGGGTATTACGATACCATCCAGAACGGTTTTCTGCCACACGTTTGCCGAGGTTTTAACACCTTTTCACAAAATGGATGTCTGTATCCCCATCGTAACTTACTCTCCACCAAAAAAAAATCACAAAAGCCCGATGATAGCCTACCTCTTCGGAGCACATGGTGCCAAGTTATTCGCTTCGTTAGAGACATCTAAGCATACACCTGTGAATTAAGTCTTTTGTTCTTTTCATAATTTCTTCCACTGAAAAGAATTTTTTAGGTGGCGATGATCGGCTACTAGCAAACAGGCATTAACACTTTTTCTCTCGCTTACATTTCTTTTAGGACGTTCGTGATCAATGTTCCGGCTGCCTCTTTTTTTGTAAGTCCTAAACTTAAGATTCTCTCTGGCGATGCGCTTCTTAGATATCTCTATTTCAAGTGACATAATGTTTGGTTTACGATGAGGATTTCGCTCAATTCTTGTTTTGCCACTTTGACAGCCTGCATTAAAACGATCCAGAACTGCCTATCAATATCGATGGGCAAATTCATCATCATCAGTATCTCTCGTATAACTTTAGGTAAGATATGCAAAACATACGGCTAATAACTGGCGGTTGCTGAGTCTTGAAAAAAGTACTTTTTTTAATATCTTACACAGCATGTAATCTAATACTACAGCAACAGCGGTTTTATTTATCGCCCCACTCCATAGTTACTTAATATGCAACCAATTAAGACAGAGTCTGAAGCTTAAATTATGAAAAATTTATATAATGATATATTGTTATCGCCTTGGATATACGCAGTACTAGCTTCTTACCGAGCTATAGCAACTCCAACTTTGTTAACAGCTAATTTTGGAGTACTTGGCATAAAAAAAAATTGAATTCTTTGTAAAACTAATTTCCCATTGTTCCTAACTACTTCTTTAATAATTTTATTCATGACAACTATAGACCCAAGCAGGTGCAACTTTGGTCAACAAGGGTTAGGACTGAAAACAAAACACATTAATTTCACAAATTTTTAAGAAATATGATAACCTCTGTAATCTTCATTTTCAATTCATGTAATTAACATGTCATCAAACATACCTGTATTTGAAAACCTCTTGGTCATATATTCAATCAAATACGTATTTTCATTATCTGCAACTGTATTATTTACTTAACATTTTGGAATCCTGAAATACGGTGAACGCAAAGATAGATAATCTGAAATAAACTGGAGTCGGAGCGATTTGAATTTTCGGAACAGAATATTATATATATATATATATATATATATATATATATATATAATAATATTATATAATATATATATATATAATATATATATATAATATATATATTATATATATATATATATATATAAATATATATATATATATATATAATATGTGTGTGTGTAGAGAGACGAAGAGAGAGAGAGAGAGGAGAGAGAGAGAGATGAGAGAGAGAGGAAGAGAGAAGAAGAGAGAAGAGAGAGAGAGAGACGAGAGAGAGAGAATGAGAGAGAGATGAGAGAGAGTGCATTTGTGAGTAAATGTAATAATACTATGTGTAGCTGCTGTGTATACAGTTTTTTTTTTTTGCAAGGAAAATTAATTCTTTACTATTAAGAACTTGAGACATCAGTTTGTTAACCTAAAAGTGTACGTATAATAGCTTGTTTGACGGTATTAGAATCGGATGGATGCTTCACATATCTGCAGTCAATGTTATTCTTTCAACATTGGGCAAAGTCTAAAAGCTGTAAACTGACACACGTTCCTATTTTCAAAATTATTTTTCTATTCTTATGAGTATGAAAATCTGAAATAAAAAAACAATTAATAAAGACCACTAACACTAACATAATAATAATATAATATATAATAATAATATATAATTAATAATAATTAATAATATAAATAATAATATAATAATATCCGGTTTTTTTTGGTTTGTCTTTTTTTTTTTTGATCTTTGGGTTGTGGCCATCTGTGTGGTGGGAGTATTTTTAGTTGTTTTGGCTGTTTGATCCGCTCTTGTTTTTTTTTTTGTTAGAGCTGTTTGCTGTTCTTTTATGTTTTGGCTCTTCGTTCGTGTTGTTTGTTTGTGGTATTTTTCTCGTTTGTCGTTATTATGTTTGGTTTGGTTTGCGGTCATTTTGTTATTCACCCCCTGATGATAATCCTTGAATTATGTTTTTCCCTTGATGAGTTTTCAACTCATTGCAACTAACATCTTTTTGGTAATGCGTGTGGTTTCTTCATCACTACTTGAACTGTAGAAATTTTCCAGTGAATGTTATTGATTTGCTTGTAGAAGTTGTTCTGTAGATTTTTTTTTTCCTTTTTGTATGGGTGGCGAATTAATAGAGCTGTTGATTTGCCGGTTTTTCCTTCTGCCCCCCTTCTTTGCCTTGTTCCTTGTTCCCACCCCCCTTGCTTTCCTCCGGGCTCTCCGTCATCTCTCTCCGCACCCCGGCCGCGCGGCCAGGAGGTTTAACTTAAGAATTCCGTTAATAAAGCAAGTTTGTTTTTGTAACTGATAAATTATGAACAAGGTTAAATAGTTACTTTGTGTTGCAGTTTGAAATAACTTCAATCGCGAAGCAGTCCTATTGAATTCGCCACCCATCTAAAGGAAAATAACAAAATCTACAGAACCAACCCTTCTACAAGCAAATCAATAACATTCACTGGAAGAATTTCTTACATTCCAGAGTGATGAAGAAACACCCGCAGTTCCAAAAGATGTAGTGGCACATGAATTGAATCAACTATCCCCAAGAAAACGATTATGAATTCAAATGATGATCCCAGTCAAGTTGGTGGAAGTTAATCAATGTTTATCCACCGCTTGAGTAAATACTTGCAAGGAATAACTTCAATCCGAACAGTCTATTAATTAGCCATCCATTAAAGGAAATAAATGAAATATACAGAACCAAAATCTTCTAAAACAAAGTAAATCATTAACATGCATTTCACTGGAAGGAATTTCTACTAGTCCGTAGTCATGAAGAAACACACGCATTAATAAAAGATGTCAGTGCAAATGATGGAAAACTATCACCAAGAAAAAACGACTAGTACAAATCAAATGACGATCCTATTACGTTGGTGGAGTGGTTTTAATTAAGTAAGATGCAAGAAATGTTTACCCCACGCTCAAGTAACTTGCAAAGGAAATACGCTAGCCTGTCCTCCACTAGTGTTCCAAGTGAGAGGGTATTTTGCTGGGCTAATATATGATGAACAGAGAAACAGACTCTCAGCAGAAAAGGCAGAAAATTGATGTCTCTCAAACACAACCTTCCCATATTTGAAATTCAACTCCTTTTGCAAAAAGTATAAATCCTTGGTATAAATCTCTTTCCATTAGGTCGAGGTTAGGGAAGAGGTTGATGGGGTCCATTTGAGTTGGGTCCCGTTCCGCACCCTGGTAACAATTATATTACTAGATTGTGGTATATATGTATATATATTATAATATATATAATATATTATTATATATTTAAATAATATTTTATAAATATATATATATATTATATATATTTATAATATTATATATATATATATATATCTATATATAATATTATTACTATAAGTAATAAGTTAGCTCAACTCAAGTGAATGAAACTATCAATTATGAGTGTATATGATATATTAATAATATGAATGTAGTTTGATATAGTATTACTCTACTATATATGTATAGTGAGTAAGACAGTATCGTGATGGGGTTAGTGTATAGGTGATATATATATATATATATATATTGTATATATATATATATATTATATTATAGTTAATAATATATATATCTATATATATTATATATATATATATATAATATATATTATATTATTATATATTTCTTATATATATATTATATATATATATTATTAACATCCGCTTCCGAAAAAAAAAGTGACATCTGAAGCATCACTAATATATATATTATGTATATATATATTATATGATTATATATATATATATATATATATAATATTAATATATGTATATAATATCTATATATATATATAATATATATATATGTTATATATTATTAT
>JABUQX010113972.1:0-25888 GCA_015478945.1 Trachelipus rathkii
TTTTTAATTATTATTGTAGGGTACGGATCCTGAAGAAGTCATCAAAAATGCTTTTGGTTGCTTTGATGAGAGCAATAATGGCCACTTAAATGAAGAAGTCTTAAGAGAACTTTTGACAACAATGGGAGACAGATTCACAGATGAAGATGTAAGTTATAATTTCAAATTGGAAACATTTTAAAGTCAAGTACTTAATGTAGTTGCAGGGTTAATGGTTAAGGTTACTTGAGATTGGATATACATTATCGAATTTTAGGCAAACGTTAAAAGAAAAATATGGTAGGAAAAATTTGCATATTTAGGATGTATTTTTAATTTATTAATTTGATGTTGCCATGATGACTTAGTTGTTTTGAATATAGAATATTACTTCTATGACCCGGACCTGAGCCACAGGGAGAGGGGCACTTGCCTACCAAGCAGGTGAAAGAGGCTCCACATTACACTAGATTTGTAGTTATGGAATTTCAAGCTTCTTTTAAGAGATACGGAACTACTTTATATTCTTTTTAATAGAAATTTCCTCAATTATTTGCTTGTAAAATGCAATTATTGTTTTCTCTAATTTATTCAAGTGATGTTTGCGCTCTCATTTGTTATTTGTCGAAATTGTAAATGTAATAATGTGATTTTTACTTGCATTGTCCTTTACTCATTCCCCCCCCCCTCCCCCGTTAACAAACATCTTATTATTTTGGTGAAAGGGCTCTGATACATTTTCAAATTGTATCTGCGGAGACTTATCTTAGTGCTTTCATTTGATTTCTCCCCCCTCTCTTTTGTTTAGTGGTTCTCTTATTTCCAATTTTTTTTTTATAGTGTATTATTATTATTTATTGTTGCTGTTATCTCTGTACATACTATCCTACTTATTCCTGATCTCTTATGGGAGTAGGCCCCGTTCCCTCCTGAATCCTGGTGGCTATCTAGCTGCTGACCCTGTGCCTCATTTGTCCCTCCTTCAGCTTTGGGTTTGGGTACGGGTCAAACGCCGGTGGTTCTCGCCTTTCTTCAGGCCGCCTGTTGTAGGGGACCCCATCCTTTACTAACCCCTGAGGAGGCTTTGTGGTACACGGCTATTATTTTGTCAACTTGGAGACTGGATGCGGGGTTCCGTGGGGCTTTTCCGAAGCCACACCACAACCCACGAGGCGAGGTTTCGGGGGAGGAGACTTTGAGCTCCGGGCTTTTGAGGGGAGAGGTTTCCTCGGTTACGCTCCCAGGACATATCTAATTTTTATATTCATTATTTTTATTATTGTATTTGTGATTATCTCTTAAGGTGTAGTTATTATAGGAGAATTTATTTTCATGACAATCAGAAAAGAAAAATAAGGTTTCCAATAAAGGCGAACCTCATTATCTGTCGGGTTCCCCACCTTACCTCTCCCTGGCCATCTCGGGACCAAGGACCAATATGATGCCCTTGTCGATGAGCTGGTTAGTACTTCTTTCACCCGGCCTCTAGTCCTCAGCAGCGTTTCTATTGCCGAGGTTCTCTTCTTGAACAGAAAATACTGTGATGGCCTCAACTCACAAACTGAAAACCCAAATTACATCCCAGGAGTCCCCGCGTCAGCAGGGTCCCCTTCCTGGACGACGTCAACATGATCAACAAGCTATTACGATCGCTCTCTCGGATCTCCCTTCCGGGGTTCCAAATTTTACCTCATCCTCTTTATTTTTACTTAAATTCCACTACGTCCCAAAAACTTACCACTAGTAGCCACTTTGTCCTCAGTGACACATTGGAAGCAGCTCTCCTTACTCATGAGATACAGTCGACGCCAATGAGGAATGGATCCATTCTGGTCCGTGTTGCCTCCAGAAAGCAGAAGCAAGTACTTGCATCTTTCCCGTTTGGGGGAATCCTTATAATATCTAAACCAGACGATGTTCTTTATCCATCGAAAGGTACTGTATACGCTTCGGAGTTCCGTTCAGATACAACGGAAGATATTCTTTTCTTATCTTCGAAGAAGAAACATGTCGATCACAAATATCTATCGCTTCCTGCTCACAAAGAGAACCCTTCAATGCCAAACCCTAGTCTTCTATTTACCTTCAGTGTGCCATTCCCTCCAACCAATGTCAAACTTTTCTTTACTGTGCATACGGTCCGGACTTGCATCCCCTTCCCGAGGTGGTGGTTCAAATGCTGTAAGTTTGACCACCCTCAAAAATACTATAGATCCCCACCGGAGGTGTTTCAAATGCCATAAGTTTGGCCACCCCAAAAAAATACTGTATATCCCTACAAAGCATTTGTTCAAAATGCGGTAGTTCTCTCCACACCACGTGTGATAAACCAACCATCATCATCACCCACCTTTCCCCAAGACTGGGGGTAAGGTACGTAACCTGCACCGGAAACAGAAAAGAGTAGAAGAACATGACGCAAGTCGAAAAGAAAGCCCAGCATTACCGCCTCCTTTATACCTTTAAGTGGGAACTCGTCGCAGTCAGAAAATCAACCCTAGAGCTTCACGGGACCGCGACGGACCCTCACTATGGTATCTTTTCAATGTGGGGCTCATCCCTAGTCCCAGGTTGGCCACGACCATACCCTCTCACAAAACCCCGCCATTCAATCCTATTATGCATCTTTCTTCTCGCCTCTGCCAACCTCACATTTCTCTCCTCCAGGCATTCCTTTACTGACTCAATCCACTTTTTTTTTGTCTCCCAGTCGTCGATTCCCAGCACACTCACCACTATACATCCGCATAACCAACCGACTATCATCCATCCTTTTCCACATGACAAGCCATCTTCAACGTAACTTTCATTTATTCTCTTCATTTACCCCTTTCTTCACACCACGCACATCTCTATTACGGTCAATTCTCTTATCAATCAATTCTCGCAAACCTAACAAACCCCTTAGATTGTCCATCTGAACAACATTGTACTTTAGATCTATACTACTTATTCCGACCATAGTCTCACTACTGTACATTAACACAAGTAACAACCATACCCTCATGTAAGACCCTAGCTCACTCAAGATTTAGTCCTTTTACACCACCACGATTTAATTGCACCCAGCCACCTCCTGCCCTTTAACCAACTTTCCTACCTTACACTCTGCTTCATCCATTCCCTTTAGGATTCATCCTAAATATTTCAACTGTCACTTGTTCTAGCTGCTCACCATCTAACATAACTTCACACCAAGGGCTGTCCTCACTCACAACCATAACCTTTCTCTAATCTACTTTTGCTTTCAAACCCCTCCATATACACACCCTGCCAAATCTCCTCCTATCCTCTCAAACCCTCTTTTGATTCGCGACACAAAACCAGATCATCCGCATATAATAGGTACGGCACCTTCCACTCTCTTCCATTCTTCCATAATTCTAACACCATCCCTTGCCAACCCCAACCTCTAATTCTTTTCATAACCCCATCCATATACAAATTGAATAACCAAGAAGACATAACACATCCCTGCCTCACTATTAATATTAAACCAATCACTTTCGACTTCATTTATTCTTACACACGCTTCACTATCGTCATACGTATTACATACTTTTTGATCCATTCAGAAGCTTTACCACCAACACCATATATCAACTAACATCTGCTCATAAAAGCTTCCCTATTAATCCTATCATTACGCCTATTGCAAATCCATAAAACCTTTAAATACATATTATATTCTTCTCTCATTTTCTCAAAATCATTTGTTTCAATTTAAAGATTTTATCCACACATCTTCTACCACTTCTAAACGCACCTTGTTCACTAATCAGTCGCTCAGTCACTCTCGACGCACTCTTTCCACCAAAATACCTGCATATATCTTCCCTACAACACTCTGTAAACTAATTCCCCTGTAATTCCTACAGCTACTCTTATCCCCTTACCCTTATATAAGGGTACTATTACTGCTCTCCTCCAATCCCTCGAATTATCCCTTCATAAACGCTTTATTATACACAACTTCCAAATCCAATCAACTACCATCTGCCTCCGTTCTTTGATCATTTCACCAGTTAATTTCATCTATACCTGCAGATTTTACCATTCTTCAACTTTTCTCACTCTACCCATTTTACCTTCCTTACTAATGACCTCATTCCCCAAAATACCTATTCCTTCTTTGCACCATCAAACCTACACACATTCACTATTCACTATCCCTCCACACTTCTTCTCACATCCATTTCATCAGTTACGAAAGCACCATCCCTATTCTTCATAAGCAAGATTCCCCTTATTCTCATTTCTTAACCTTTTGCGCTTCCTTCCAGAAGAGCTTTTATTCCCCTTGTAAGTCCCATTCATCCTCCTTCCAAACTGTTCACTTACTTTTTTCCTCCTACCTATGCCACTTTTAGTCTTCCTTTTTTAGATGAGGGATTTAAACTCAAGCATCTTTCTTTTTAAACTCATCATTTGCTTTTAGTACATTCAAAACCACGCTTCTTTTTTCCTTTTAACCACTTGCATCACCTCTTCATTTCCACCACTCACTGTTACATTCTTACTTACTTTCATCACATTCATACTTCTTTTGCACTACTAACAACCGCTTCCTTCATTTTCTTCCAAGTATGGCAGTTTCAACTTGTTCACTCACATTCAACTGACTTTTTTTGCAACGCTCTTAAATACTACTACTTATTACCTTGTTCACTTTTACTTCTTACACTTAATTAAATACCCACTTCTTATTTATTATTTATTATTATTTTATTGTTATTATTATTATTTTAAAAAAATTAGAAGCAAAACCAAGATTGTTAATGAATAGTAGGAAAACTTTGTCTTAAAGCGGTTCTTAATGTATTTACCACATTTTAAATAAGAATGAAGTGAACATAATTTAATTTCTTCCTTATTATAAATTTTTAAAAATAATTTTTCAAATAATAGGCATCGTCAAAAATTCTTAATCGTCCCATCACTAATATATTATGATCATCTTCTACCTTCCCCCCCCCCCCCCCCAAGACTGGGGTTAAGGTTGCGTGGACATGCACCGGAACAGAAAACCAGTAGAGAATATGACACAGTCGAAAGGAAAGCCCAGTCTTACCTCCCCCTTTATACCTATTAGTGAGAACTCATCGCAGTCAGAAAATCCACCCTAGAGCTTCACGGAAAAACGATCGACGGGACCCTCACTATGGCATAATCGTCAATGCAGGGGTTCATCCCTCGACCCAGGTGGGCCACAACCAATACCCCCTCCACAAAAACCTCGCCATTCACTCCTTTTATGCCATTTCTTTCTTCTTGGCTCTGCCAAACTCACATTTCTTTCCTCCAGACATTCCTTTACTGACTTAATGAACTTTTTTTCTTCAGTCTCCCTTCCGGTCAACTCCCAACACACACACCACTATTCATCCGCTTAACCAAACCCAACTTATCATTCATCCTTTTCCACATGACCAAACCATGTCAATCTACTTTCATTTATTCCCTCATTTACCCCTTTCTTCACACCACACAACTGTTCATTTCTCATTATATCAATTCTTCTCACACCCTAACACGCCCCTAAGATTGTCCATCTGAACACATTGAACTTTAGTTTTATCTATACCTCTTTATTCCAGACCATAGTCTCACTACTATACATTAAACACAGGAAACAATATACCCTCATGTAAGACCCTAGTGCACTCAAAACTTAGTCCTTTCACATCCACCAACGATTTAATTGCACCAGCCACATCCCTACCATTCACAACTTTCCTACTACACTCTGCATCATCCGTTTCCCTTTAATCCAAATATCCTAAATATTTAACTCGGACACTTGTTCCCAGCTTGCTCCCATCTAAACATAACCTGCAACACGAGCACGTCCTCACTCACAACCATGAACTGACTCTTATCTAGGTTTACTTTCAAACCCTCCTCTTTACACACCCTGCCAAATCTCTCTACCCAATCCTCCTCAAACTCTCTTCAGATTCACCAAACAAACCCAAATCATCCGCATCATATTAAGAGTAGGGCACCCCTCACTCACCTCCATTCTCCATCATTCTAACACATTTCCTGCCACCCCATCATATTCAAATTGAATTAAACCACGGGGAAACATTAACACATTCCTGCAATCCACTCCGATATTTAATATTAACCAATCACTTTCGACACCATTTATCTTACACACGCCTTCACTATCGTCGATCATACTTTGATTTTCCATTCAGAAGGGCCTACCACCACACATTATATCACTAGCACCTTTTGCCATAGAGCTTCATTATTAATCTGTCATACGCCTGTTGGAAAATCCATGTGTGCATAAATTACAAATTTTATTCTTCTTCTTCCCTCATGTTCTCAATCATTTTTTCATTGTAAAGATTTGATTCCACAATCCTCTACGACTCTTAAACGCACCTTGTTCTTCACCAATCACTCCTTCAGTCACTCCACGCACTTTTTCAACCAAAATACCAGCATATATCTTCCCTGCCACACCCAATAAACTAATTCCCCTATAATTCCTACAGTTCCCCTTATCTCCCTTAAAAAGATATCTCTGTGGAGATTTTATTTTCACATTAACTGGAAGTGGGGTGAAAATTGTCAATAGTGAACATTCGTACGCTTATTTTTTTTTTCACTGTTCTTTCCAAATCCAATCAATCACCATCTCGCCTCCGTTTCTTGATCATTTCACCAGTAATTTCATTTATACTTGTAGATTTATCATTCTTCAACTTTCTCACTCTACCGAATTACCTCCTCCTTGCTAATGACCTTTATTCCCAAATTACCTACTCCTTCTGCACCATCAAACCCACACACATTCACTATAAGCTCTTTATTACTGCCAATGTTATACAGATTTTCAAAGTGTTCTTTTCACACTTCCCTCACATCCATTTCATCAAGTTACAAAAGCACCATCCCTATTCATTATTTAAGCAGGTTTCCCTTATTCTCATTCTTAGCCTTTCGCGCTTCCTTCCAGAAGAGCTTCCTATTCCCTTGTATGTCCCCATTCATCCTCAGGCTTCCAAACTATTCATTTACCTCTTCCTTTCTCCTACGTATATATATATATAATATATTATTAAATACTATATATATATATATATATATATATAATATATTATATATAGATATATATATATATAATATATATTATATATATATATATATATAAAACTTCATTTTAAACTTGCTTTATCCCCTTTTCAGAGGTAAACAACGGGGACTACAGGAATCGAATTAGGCCGGCTATTTCCCAATACAGCGCCACCAACGGTGTTCGCAGCGAATTTTAATTCTGCCCTCAGAGAGATAAAACTCAAACTGCATCGCCTTAGCATTGAACCAGCGTTCCTCTCGCATGAGAGTCGCGAGTCAACCTCCTACGCGATTTAGGCATTATATATATAGTATATATATATATATATATTATATATATATTATATATATATATATATATATATATATATTATATATATATATAATATATATATATATATTATAATAATATATATATATATTGACGCCTCGTGGCGTAGCGAGGTTTGATGCGCCGGACTCATGCGACGAGGGACGCTGGTTCATCCTCCGGCGTTTCTGTTCTGAGTTTTATCTTCCTATGGGGGTAGAATTAAAACTCTGCTGCGAACACTTGGTGGCGTACAGGGTTGGGGTAGCGCCTTAAAAGTTCGATTTCCATGTAGTCCCCCCGTCCCCCCGTGTTACCTTCTGAGAAAGGGATATAAGTACGTTAAAAGGAAGTTTAATTATAAATATAATAATAAAATTTTTTGTTTGTAGTTGACGAGATGTATCGTGAAGCTCCCATTAAAAATGGCGACGGAACGAGAACGTTAAATGGAGCCCGTTGAGGAACATTAAGTATGGATGTAGTACCGTTTGCGCGGCGCGTTAAAAAAGCCCGATGCTTCGGAGCATGAGTTTTCCTGAGGCCTGGAACGTGGAACAAGCTGAGAATTGAAGCTCCCAGAATCTATCGAGGTAAGATAGGTGTTTGGTGGAGGGATCGGCTAGACACAAAGTAGGTTTGACGCTTTGGATACCACCCCGAGCGTGTTTACGAAGTGGTGTTGGAGTTTAAATTCTCGAAAGTACAAGGCTTAAGACATGACCGTGTTTGGTCTCCAAAACGTTGATGATTTCTACAAATACCCTGCTGGTTATGTGACGGAAACTGAACCAAGGCCTGAGAAGTAACTGGAGAAGAGGCGAACTGACGCGAAGGAGTAGGTGAACGACGATACGAAACGTCGTTGCAATAGTGTGCAGAGCGAGAGATATGAACCGTAAATTGTTAAGCAGAATAAGTGTTTTGAAGCATTGGGGGAGGCCTGGGGGTATGAAGGTGGTGTGAATAAGGTATGCGGAGAGGACTGAGGATGAGATACTGTTGAGTGTTGAGGATAGGATGTTTGTTGTTGCGAGGATAAGGCCAGGGGAAGGAGGAGGAACAGTGGAACGAGTTTCCAATGCGAATTCTGTTAGTTAAATCCATTATAGTGTTCTGCAACACTAGAAAGTTGGCGACAGCAATGATAAGTCATTTTCTGTGGGCCGGCGGCTTTGCGAAATTGCGTTTGACTGACTCTTTACACTGCGCAAAAGGACGCTGTGTTAGGTTTAGTATTGCTGTGGAATCGAGATAATGCGAAACTGTGAAGGTATGTCTTGCGGTCAGCAAGATGGTTTCGCTTTGCAAACTCTATTGGCAAAGGTAGCGAGTTCTTGCAATGAACAATTAGGATCGACCGTCGCTAAGCGCAGCTGCATTTCTGTAGGAAGTTTCTGTAGGAAAAGATGACGTACAATATGTATACAGTTACCGACGGGAGGGCCGTCGAGCAGATTGAGCATGTCAGATAATAGAACTGACGGTAATCGATCGCCAAGAGAACCACCAGTCAAAAGGTTTTTTACTTTTTCAGCATCTGTTTCTCCTAGACGGTTTAGGAGTTCTGTCTTAAGTTGGGTATAAGGTTGATTGTGAGAATGCAATGAAGGTAAAACGTCCTTCAGGCGCTGCAATACGGGAACAGGTAATATGTTTAAGAGTGCCCTAAAGTGGGCAAGTTCGTTAGTAGACTCGAGCTGGAGCTCAAGTAGCGTAAATGTTAAAGGTCCAAATCATTATTTACGAACTTACCAGTATAGACACCAGATGATTCCCTGTCTGGAAGCAGGCTGTTGCGATTATTACATTGATGTTTACTTAATTAACTTAAATATTTGGGGATAATTATAATATAGATATAAAATAAGATTTTAAAAAAAATAAAAAATATTTGAAACGAAATGATGGCGAATAAATGACTAAAAATGTAACTTACATAACACTTAAATATGAAGGAAATATAGTGCGTCAGAGACCAAAAAACGCAATAAAAATTTTTACAAAATAGGTATACACAAATGGTAATGAAAATATATAGGAAGCCGCTTTACGGGCCAAAATGGTTTAAAAATAAGTGATTGAAAATGGACAGGAATTCGTCCTGTATTTTTTAAAATTCTATCGTAAAAAAAATTAATTTTTTTAATCTTATGAAAATAACAGGCTTCTGGATGTGGATCTTGTAGTTGTAGCAAATGCCCGGGATACGACGACGGCAAAACTCCAGGGGGGCACCGACTGTTACGTCCCTAGGTAACCACAGGAAGAGAGGCCTTGATGAGTGGATTACCAACGTTTTCGGGTCATAATCTATAGTTAACAGAATAATATACATAATTAATAATGAAAACAATTACAAAAATAATAATAATAATTATAAATAATATATAATAATAATAATAATATAATCAATATAATAATTAATAGTAATAATAATAATACTAATAATAATATAATATGGTTACAATATGAAATGTAAGAGTTATGCATGAAAAATGCGTTCTCTATAATTTACGTTTTCTATTAAGGGAGACTATTATATTTAATTAATAATTTTTGCGCGTAGGTTCTCTTATGTGAACCAATAATATATAAAAAAGTTACTTAAATTTAAATAAAATGTAATGCATAATAGAGAGTATCAATCACTGATTATTTTTCACTAAATATAAAAATGCCGCAGAACACGAGATCAAATAGTAGCACAAAAATAAAGGTGACATATAAGAATTAGGTTTAGAAAATATTACACGAATAGCCCACCTTGTTATCATTCGAGGAACTTCGTGATACCCGAAGATTTTTACAGATCACAATAAACACGTTGCAAATGTTCAGCGGTGCTTTACTACAGCAGTTTTGTAAAGTGTCTTTGGCAAATTACGTGTGATACCAACAAGTAGTTTGGGAAGTTTAAAAAGAGAAAATCAAAGAAAAGCATTTTTTGAGTGGAAGATGGCGAAGTCGAAGGAATAGAAAACGGGATTTTTGGTCACGTGACGGTTTGGTCCGTATATTCAAATAAAGAAAAGAAACCGAAGTAATAATATATGTATATAGTATATATACTATATATATATTATATATTTATATATATATATATATATATATAGCAATATATTATATATATATATATATATATATATATATATATATATATATATATAATATATATAATATATATTAATATTTATTGAGGTGCTACCCAAAAGTTTGGGGAATTTGACTGTAAAACAAATGTGCTTACCTTACCTCCTAATTTCCACCGTCTCCATCGAAGTAGTTCCCTTGAGCATCTATACAATGATCCCAACGTTTTTCACATGATTCCATGCATCCCTGGAAGTTTTCAAATGTTAGTGCTTTGAGGATTTTCTGCGATTCTGCCTAGATATAAATCGCGTTAAAAAGACCCATTTCCATCCACAATTTCACTTGTGGGAAAAGGAAAAAGTTACAGGGGGAAAGGTCAGACGAATAGGGTGTGCGTGTGTAGAATCACTGTAATGTTTTTGGAAGTCAGGAATTGTCGAACAACGAGTGATGTGTTAGCGGGCTCGTTGTCATAGTGGAGAACCCAATTTTTTTTTATTCACTTGTCTGACGTTTGAACCGAATGCCCACCCTCAGACGCTTCAAAACCTCACATAAAAACTTGCCATTGTCGGTTTAATCAGGAGGTAAGAATTCCTTGTGGACAATCCCAAGAATCTCGAAAAATAACGATCAACATGGACTTGGCATTGCTGTGAAGTTGACGCGCTTTTTTCGGCAGCGATGAACTTGGCAACTTCCACTGCGACGATTGATGCTTAATCTCAGTATCATAACCCTAAACCAGTTATAGATATTGGAGGCGAAGTTGGGATTGTTGGGATTATTTCTGATTTGTTGTTTGAGCTCCGTACAGACAGAAACGCCATCTACCTTAAGTTCGCTGCTCAGAAGTCTTGGTACAATTTTGGCTGAAATGCGTCTCTTGTTCAGAACATCTGATGAAATGTGTTGAACAGTCTCGTATGATTGTCCTACTATCTCACAAACATCGTGGATAGTTCTCGAACGATCTGCAAGGATAGCCTAGTGAACTCCTGCTATGTTTTCCGGCGTTGTTTTTGTTAACGGTCGTCTGGAGCGCTCTTCGTCATCGACAGCTGTTCTTCCGTCCTTGAAGCGTTTGTACCATTAATAGCTTTTACTTTTGCTCATGACATTATATTCAATGACTTCCTGTAACATGTAACATGCAATGGGTTTCTGCAGCAGTTGTTTTTTTTTCTTTTTTAAAGTTTGAAACAAAATTTAATTGAGGTTATTTTGCTCACAAAAATCCGTCATATCGGTTTAAAAAGAAAAGAAAAAAAAACCCCAAATCAATGAAACCTACACTTACAAAATCACACACACACAAAAAATAGACGTTTCATTTCAGTTGCTTGGCTGTTGGCACACTAATTCACAAATCTTACTTTTCGCCACATCTAAGCTTGCTGTTCAAATTCCTCGAACTTTTGGGTAGTACCTCGTTATATATATTATAATATCCTATTATATATATATATATATATCTATATATATAATATATATTATATCTATAATATATATATAATATAATATATATATATTATATACTTATATACTATATATATTATAAATATAATTATATATATTATATATATATATATTATATATATATATATTATATTATATATATATATATATATATAATATATATATATATATATATATATAATATGAGGTATATAACTATATATATATATATATATATATATTATATATTTATATATATTAAGCCGATTTTGACCTTGTGAAATTCATGGAGATTATTTTTAATTGCATTTTTTAATAGTTCGTTAGAAAATGACGTTTATATTAAAATTTAATGATAAATCATTGTTTTTAAATATTGTAAATAAAAAAACTACTAATAGAAAATAAATTGCAAAGAAAATGTCATAAATCGAAGCCATTCTCTTACTATCGATTCCAAGTGTGTGTGAGTGGATGGGAGAGTTGGTTTATGAAAATATGTGGGTGAATGTAGTCGTGTATAGCATGTAGTCGTGTATAGCTTAGGAACAAATTCATGGTAGTTGAGGTACGGAGTACCTCACATGAGGGACTTCGTCACAACGGCGAGTCCTCCTATTCCCTCCTTCTTCCTATATAAGTAATATGCTTCCAATCAAAACGAAGGATGCTAATTTAGAAATTGGTTATTTAAATGTTTTAAAATTTAAAAGTTTTAAAATCAATTTGGTACCATTGAAATTTAATACAGACGTCACTTCCTAGCGAACATTTAAAAGTAAAATTTAAAAAAAGAATAGTTTCACGAACTAAATAAACAAAGACCCTACTTTTATTTGCTTTGTTTTTTGTTGCCTAATTAGATGCGTTCAGAAGTGTTAAATAGTCTTGCAGTTTCATTTGAGAATCATTTCCATGACCTATTCCAGATGGTTCATTTCAATGATTATATTTCAAAGTGTTTTTAATAAAAATGAATGTTTTATTAGCGACTCTGAAACTTTTCTTTTTTTTTTATTTCGGGGAAACAAAATTGCCGTTAAATATATTAACGAGCCGAGAATCTAAGGCATATAATAATTAATTAATTACAAGGTTCTACCACACCTCCAACTCTTTTTTTAACATTTAATTAACATTCACTTCGTCACCTACTCCTATGCCGACGACTCCACCCTTTATTGCTTCTCATAAATTATTCTTAGTATTGTTCTTATCATAGAACATAAGTGATCATAATGAGAAACCACAGATGGGGCGTCCTGTAACTGATATTCTTGTAAAAGGAGAGAGTTTACCATGTAATTTTTTCTAGTTGCATTTTAGGTATCGAAGCAGTTATTACTTAAACCTCTAAACCATAAAAAGGTTCTGCTTTTTTCAGCAAAGAAGATCGATCAACAAATTCTCAAATATTACCTTACGCATTAAAAAAAAAATTTCAGAATTTATTTCAAAAAACACTCGTTATATTTAAATGTTTAGAAAGTTTTAGCAAAAATAGTATTTTTCATGATAAATAAAATATTTAACGTAGCCTTTCAACGTAAAAATGCTACGAAGACATGAAGCCCCAACACGTACGATCCAGACATATTTACCTTAAGTACAATGGAACAGTGTCCTTGGGGAATATCCGATATTACAGGAAATCAATTTCATAAACTGTTAAATTTCACTTCCTTTACTTTTATTCCACAGCCAAACAAATCATGCTCTCTTTCTTACCATAAACTTCTTTTACTACAGACAAAATATTTATGCTCTACTCTTTCTCGATTTTATTCTAGGATTCTCTCCTTGCTTTGCTTCTATGAACATTCCACTATTCGTCTTTGGCTTGATCACAATTATTCTTCTCTTCAAAAAAATTTCTCTCATTCTCTTCCATGTGCTTGTCTTTGGAAATTATTGATGCAAATTGCATAAGAACGTCAATAAATTCTAATACTCCTTTACTGACAATATTGTTCTGCCTCCCCTTTTAGATTATAATAGTGGTATTTAAATAAATTGGTGACTTTAGGATAGCTGCTATCTCTGCAAACCATACAAAACTCATCTAGAGGTCAAGTTTCAGTTGTCCTGAAACTCTCATTGAATCCTCTGATATGAAAGACTTTGTTTGTTGAGAGATAATCATGCTTCACTCCAAAGATTCTCATCCCCTCACACTATTTCAGATTGCCAGTAGATACTTTCATTAAGGCAGGAGTGGCAACATGTTTTTAAAGACACACTGGTACTTTTTTTTCTCTGGTTAATCACATTTTAATTTAAACTGTAATGTGGATTATTTCAGGCGTTTCTTGCTCGCTCAAAATCAAATGGGTAAACTTTGCCACACTGCTGCACTAAAACCACTCAGTACCCACAAACACACACCACACAACAATATATAGTATTATATATATAATATATATATATATATATATATTATATATATATAAATATTATATATATATATATATATATATATAATATATATATATATATATATTAATATATTACACATAATCACACACCTTCTTTTCCATTGACTGGGGATGAAGGTGCGTCACATGCACGCGGAAGCAGAAAAAGTAGTAGAAAGAATATGACGCAAGTCGAAAAGAAAGCCGGCAGGTGCTTACGCTCCCTATATACCTTAAGTGAGAATCTCGTCCTCAGTCAGAAATCCACCTCAGGCTTTATGGCTGCGATGGAGACCCCTCACTATGGCATCTCAGTCAATGTAGGGTTTTACTCTCTTGGCCCAGAATTGGCCACAACCATCCCCTTCACAAAACGCCCCTACATTCACTCCTATTATGCATGAGGTGATGCAAACGGTTAAAAGTAAAAAAGAGGTGTGGTTGAATTTGCTAAAAGCAAACGCTGTGGTCTCAAAAAAAATGTTTGGAATTATATAAGGAGGGAAAAAGGAAAACTAAAAGTTGCATACGTAGGAGGAAATATGAGGTAAATAAACAGTTTTGAAGAAGGATGAATGGGGACTTACAAGGCAATAGGAAGCTTTTCTGGTAGGAAGCAAGCAAGGTTAAGAAAGAAAGTAAGGGGAATATGCATAGAATACTTAATATGGATGTTGCTTTTTAACTGAAGAAATGGATGTGAGAAGAGTGTGGAGGGAACACTTTGAAAATCTGCATAACATTGGCCAAAATTAAGAGGTGACAATAAATGTATATGGTTTTGATGGTGCTAGAAGAAATAGTTATTTTGGGGATAAGATAATATGTAGAGTGAGAAATTTGAAGAATGGTAAATCCGCAGGTATAGGTGGAATTGTTGTGAAATTGTTAAGCTGGAGGAGAGAATTGTGATTGATTGGAATTTGGAAGTTGTGTAGCAAAGCGTATGGAAAGTATAGTTCCGAAGGATTGGAGAGAAAGTAATATACCCTTATATAAGGGAAACTGTAGAAGTATGTAGTTTATTGAGTGTTGTGGGGAAGACATATTATGCTGGATTTTGGTTGAAAGAGTGCGTCAGAGTGACTGAGGGACTGTAGGAGTTGGCAAGAATATGTACATTAGGAATGGTAAGAGGATGTGTAATAAAAAAGATTAAAGATCTTCACCAAATGAAACAATGATGTGAGAAATGGGAGAGGGAAGATAAATTTTATTTAAGTTTTATGGACCTTCAAAGTGGACTTGAACAGGATTAATAGGGAAGCTCTGTGGCAGGTGTTTAGTGATATATGGTGTTGGTGATAGGCCTTTGAATGGAATCATAAGGTATGTTATGTCGATAGCGAAAGCCTTGTGTCAAGAAAAAATGGAATGCAGGAGAGTGAATGGTTTAAATATTAATAATGTAGTGGGGCAGGGGTGTGCTATGTCTTCTTGTCTACTTAATGTTGTATGTGGATGTGATGAAGAAAGGAATGTGAAAGGGTTATAATTAACACTCACTTGATAAGAAATGAAGAAAAGTGGAGGGTGTCCTGCTTATTGTAACTGTGATAAATATTGATTTTGTAAAGGGTGAATCTGGAGAAAGTTTGAGAGATATTTGTAATACAGGTTTGGCATCGGTTCGAAAAGTAAAAATGTAGGGAAGAGTAGGTGATGTGATGAGTCATTAGAGAGGGTCTACTCGGTGTGAAATCATGTTGGAAAGAGTAAGATAAATTGGAACAAGTATCTGAGCTAAAATATCTAGGCTATATTGTTCAATAAGGAAACGGATAAATGCAGAGTGTAGTAGGAAAGTTGTGAATGTAGGAAGGTGCTGTACAATAAAATCTTCTTGAAAACAATGGAACTAAAGTCTTAGTAGCTATAGTAGTGAAACGTGATGTGGGATAAGTGATATAGATGGACAATCTTAGTGTGTTAGGTGTGAGAAACGAACTGGATAGAGAGGAATTGAGGAAATGAACATGTTGAGGAGTTGTGTCGTGTGAAGAAAAGAGGCTAATAAAGGTAATAAATGAATTAAGAGAGGGTGTTTGCATATAGGAAAAAAAAAAAGGAAGGATAATAGTTCGGTTTTGGTTAAGGACACTCACACTCTGGAGTGTACTGGAATCGACCGACTCGTGAGACCAAAAGAAAGTGGAGTGAGAGTCTATGAAGTAGGAATGTTTGATGAATGAATGTGAATATAGTGACAGTAAGACAAGGAGAAGAAGATGGATAATAGAGCGAATGGGTATCTTTGTGATGACCCGTAAGGAACTAAACCCTGAATTGACGAGATACATAACACAGTGAGTTCGTCCAGCGTCACTCGGTGACGTCTTAGGGTGGATTATTGTTCTGACTGCGACGAGTTCTCACTTAAGGTATGTAGGATGGTAGGGGAAGGGGCTTTTAATTTTTACTTACGTCGTGCAAGCTAACTACCCTATTTAGAAAATTAGGATATAGAGACAGTAGGAAGCTTATCGAGACTGTCAGTCAGAGAGAGAGAGTGAGAGTGTGAGCTGAGGAGTGAGCCGCCCACAAAAAACAAACACAACAACATGCTCAGTGCAAAAATCTACAGAGCAACTAGGGTTTGTCAATACTTACATAGTATACATAAAGTCTACAACTAAAAGAAAAAAAAACTACAGGTAACTGTCTATGTCCATAACATTGAGTGTGTAGACTGAGTGACTATGTGACTATGAGAGCCAGGCCAATTTGAGGGCTTGGTCGAAAATATACTCATTATAGCGATACCAAAACCATCATATACTCATCAATCCTTCTTAATGTTGCAATGGAGTCACGACTTCAACAACCTCCTGTGGCAACTAATTTCAAATTAACAACCTATTACTAGAAGTGAATTCTTTTCTATTATAGTCTAAGAAAGCATGCATGCTTCTTAATTTTCTTAGCTGTGCCTCTGCTGTCGGCGTAGTCTACTTGAATAATTTTATTGGTCTCTGATTAAATAAATAGATGATAAGTAATTTTGTCAGATTGTATCATGTCCCCTCTAGAGAAATCATTTTCTACAGAAAAATATCCTAACTCTTTCGAACATAGTACATGCTTACTCTCAAACCTGAAATCATTCTTGTCTGCTAGTGCTACGTGTGGCAATCTCTCTAGCAAATTAAGATATCTATGTCTTTCCTTAAATAAAGGAGCCCACAACACAGCTTGTCAGTCTAAAATTACTTATAACTTTCTTGTGTCACATCTGTAAGGCAACATGAGCGATTTATTATACACACATTCTCTATTCGCTTTATTTTCTAGCTTCACGAGAGTGAGTGCTACAAGTATTGCGAGAAATTACTGCTTAACACTAAAAGTCTGTGTGTGTGAGCAGACTGCAAGAGTTGAGTGAGAGAGTTAAACTTTTATTATGACGTATGTGAGTGAAGAACTTCACTTTTGGTCTAAAATAAAATTTATTTGCTACACATCTAGACCGACCCCGAGTAGAAATTTATAAGATCATTTTTGAATTTTTATAGCATCCATACTATTACTTACTGAGTTAGACACATTGGGTATCATATGAAAACTTAGAAATCTTACATTTAAGTCTCTGGTCTAAATCATCTCTCACTATAATATATATATAGCATATATATATAAGTATAGAGCCGACGTCAGTATAAATATATATAGCTAAGATATATAATATATATATATATATATATATAATAATATATATATATATAAATATATATATATATATATATATATATAGTAATAGTACCATAATATATAGTACATATATATATACTATATATATTATACGTATATAATATAATATAGTATATATAATATTATATATATATAGTAATATAGATTATAAAATATATATGCTATTATATTATATATCGATATAATAGTAGTATTATATGATAATTATAATAACATATATAGTCATAAGTAATATACTTATATAGTATATAGTATATATAATATTAATAAGGTCGCGGCTTTACGGGGAGCAACAGGGAGGGACGCGGCTCCTCTAAAAAAATAAAGCAAATAATTATAAAATAATTCAAATTATATTTAATTACTATTAAAATAATGTTAAAATGTTAACAGAACGGCTAATTTACATTAAGATCATTTATTCTCCTGCGAAACATTATTTTTCATAAGAATCATGGGACTATTAATTATATGCTTTCAAACACTAGGTTGTCATGGCACACGAAAAGAAACCTTATTTCATTATGTTTGTCTATTTTGAATGGATTTATTACAAAGCCTCCTCTTCGAATAAATAAACTCGTCAGAATTTGGCACTCTACCCAGTAGAGTGTGCTTTGCAATAAGAATATTTGAAACAGACAATAAGAGAAAACTAATTTTTTTTATTAAAAAATTAAACAGAATGTATATATATTTAATATATATAGTATATATATATAATATAGTTCAAATTAATATTTTATTATTAAAGTAAATTTATTTTTAACATATTATAAAATTAATTTTATATAATATATATATATATATGGACAATAGAACAATACAATAGTATATATATTGTATAATATATTACATAATAATGTATATGATCGGAATATAGACGGTAAAGTATATATTTGTAGTATATATATATATTATATATATATAATATATATAATAATATTAATGATAACTATAGTATAATATATAAATATTAGGATATAATAACTATTATATTTATAATATAGTTATATAATATATATATATATATATATATATAGTTATAGCGAGAGAAGAGAGAGAGGAAGAGAGATTAATACTAAAAATTTACTATATTGAGACTGGATTGCCAAAGGTGTGAGAAGCGAAGGAAAAAGTCCAGATTGGGGGGACCATGCGGGGCAACGCTAAGGTTCGAGCACAAAAGTTTTTAAGTGTGATTAGAGGCTGTATTTTGGATCACCTGTCAATCAGTCTAGGTTAACTCTAAACTGCAAGGTAGATAGCCATCTTCCCTCATGATGAAACTGTGTTGTCAATAACATTAGGAATGCATACGTGGTTTTGTGATATGCTTAATTATGGAAACTACGATACGATGAATATAACTGGTTGCGGTTTTTGGATAACGCACAATGCAGGATTAAAGGAGAGTAGTATTTGACTCTTGAAACAAGGTGTAATTGCCGGACGGGCAGTATGGTAAGAACTATAAGAAGGTTGAAAGAGAACTTCCTCGGTTTTAATTATTGTAGGATTGAGTAACTCGTGCGTGTACGAGTTATATCCTGGTCTGTTTATTATGTATGAGTCAAATTTTAATCAGCAGGTTACGTACAAGTTGGGGCAATTATACACTTGTAATATTTTCAAGGTTTAAATGTGTTTATATTTTCAGTTTTATGTTGAAAAATTGTCGTTATCATTGAGCGTGAGTACGTGATAAACCTGGTTTATTTTTTGTTGCAGATTTGAAATATGTATTTGTTTGTACCGCCCCGGCGTGCTTTGTTGCTAATGAAATTAATTACTGACATCTGCGATTGACAAGCGTATGTTAAAAATTAATTTATAAAGTCAGAAAAAATTATGTGTTTACAGTCAAGAAAGGAAATTGTCATGTATGAATTATAAATTCGAAAATTCTTTATTAATTATTATACCTCCGCGTTGAACAGCAGACAATTTTATTAAAACTTTCACGTTAATATATATAATAGTATATATATATATATATATATAAGTAAGCGGTATTATATATATATATATATATATATATATAATATATATATATATATATTATATATATATATATATATATTATAATATATATAATATTTATATAAAATATTATATATATATATTATATTATAATATATATTTTATATAATTATATATATATAATATATATATATATATATATATTATATAACTAAAATATATATAATATAATAATATATATATATATATTTGGGAAGTGCCTCCCATGTTTTCGGTTCACGAGCCGCCACTGATTTATATCTGATAATATTATATATAATATATATATATATATATATATTATTATATTATTATATATATATATATATATATATATATAATATATTATATATATATATATTATATTATTTATAATATATATATATATATATATTATGAGGGAGAAGTTGAGTTGACTTGAGAACCACCTTCATTAGCTGAAGACTAGATGATGGTTGAAGAGAGTGAGCATTGTCGCGATGATTGGCGTTTGTCCCGGGGGGCTGCTTTTGGACTCGTCAGTGGTGGTCGCAAGCCTCCTGCCACAGACGCCACAGAACTCCCCCAGTGACAATGCCGCGAGCACACCGCCGCTGCGCACCGAAGGACGTTGGTTCAGCCTGTCAGATGAATGCCAGGTTGCACAACATTAAAGCCCACTTGAAAGGAAATTCTTTGCGGAAACAACTTCTGTAACTCTTACGTGCAATGTTGGTCTGCACGCAGTGAGAAGCAACAGTTACATGCGTTACAGGATGGCCGAACCGAGCAGCGCCAGCAGAAGAAACCTTGAATTGATGTAATGCCGCGTTGAACATTGTGGTAAAACAAACTTCTACAACGAAATTGTCTTACCAAACGGCGAACAACTTTTGAGAATTAAAGATGGGATGCGGCTGGTGTTCGTTGTGCCACTCCATTGGTACATGTCACTCTCTGGTGGTCACCAATATGAAGGAGTAAGTGAGTTGCTTGAAGACCACCTTCATTAGATGCAAGACTAGATGATGTGAGAGAGTTGACATTGTCAGCGATGAAATTTGGGTTTCCGTCCCGGGGGGCTGCTTTGGACTGCGTTCAGTGGTGGTCGCAGCCCTTCCACCAGACGCCACAGAAATATATATATATATATATTAATATATATATATTATATATATATACTATGATATATATAAATATATATTATATATATTAATAATATATTATTATTTATTATATATATATAATATTAATATTATTATATATTATATAATATTAATATATATAATATTATATTATATAATAAATATATTGTTATGAGGAACAATAGTGGGCCCCAGCACCTCGAACTCTGTGGGGAACACGACTCTTTCAATATTTCCCATCGGTAGACTTACAGCATTTTTAAAAGGGTTGTTTTATCTGGGTTTTCCTTATTTTCACACCATCTTTTTAATTTCCACCACAATGTACAGTCCAGCCCTAATTTAACAAAAGTTGCAATTAACTTTCTCATCAACCTTATGTTTTGGAAACACTTATCAAAAATTTGCTTGGAAGGTTTCAATAATTCTAATGTCAATGGGAAATCTCTTTTCATCAAATGTAAGTGTAATCAGTAATGTAATTCCATAAATTCTAAAAAAGTTTTTTGTCTGACAATGAATCTACCCGTTTTCTAAAACCAATTGGCATTTGGGTTTTTTTAAAATTTTTATTCAAAAAATTAAATGTACTCTTAAGGTTAGCAAAAGTTAATTTTTTAGTTATTTCCATATATTTTTTAGTATTTTTCGTGAAAAGGAGAGAGTGAGAGTATAAATTGTTCGTATTCACCACTCTCGATCGTGAGAGTGTAATCAATTCGGAATGCCATTCATGAAGAGAGAGTACAGAGTTAAAAGGGAATTTCTATCAGCCACACTCTCAGTATATTATTGCATCACCACACACTCGATACAACTTGACAGACGTGTGGGCAAAAAGAAGCGTAGCTTGTGATTTCGATTAAAGCAGCTGTTGGACCAATGGTTTTATTTTGAAGGAGACATATCCGGAAATGTCGATAATTTCCATCTAGTCTGACCATGTCATATGTTAATATGAAGTGATTTATACTGTGATATGCGTTAATTGTTTACTGTTTTAACTCTGTTACAATTTTTGAAGCACAATCCAAGAATATTTCAAGAACATCTAAATCTAATATCAATGTTAACAAGGCAACAATAGAGATTTAAAAATAAAAAAAATTGAATGTAGAGCGTGAAACCAAAGTAAACTTTGGTGAAACGCTATCGTCAAAAACATGTCACTGATGTGAGAGGAAACATTTTGAACCGTCAAACCACCCATCGAATTGCAGAATGCTTGTAAGTAGAGAAAATTTAATTAATTCTATGTGATCAAAAATGAAATAAAAACGAGAAAATAATTTTCAAATGTCTATAACATTTTTTATTAAATGTCTGGATAAAAAGCAGAACATTGATGACAAGTTATGAATAAATAAAAGATTTTAATTTGTGAGGTTGGTACCTTGACATAATACGTCATTGTAAACAAAAATATACGTCAGCTGTTTCGTAATTTCTAGTTTCTAAAATTAGGTTATTGTTAACATTTTCGAGAGTTTTTTTACAAGATGCTCTTAGAGCAGCATACATAATTTAATAATTCTTCGTTTTAATAACTGACATTTGAAATATTGTAGACTTAATATAAACTTAATGCATAGTAGCTCTATTATTAGTAAGGTCGCTTAAAGATTTGTTACTCTCATCAATAGCTTGAATTCCTCAATTGTATATAACTTTTGTTATATACAACTTCTAAAACTATGTTATATTTTCTTTACTTTTGGAGATAATTTATTGGTGTCAAATGATACACGAGAAATACTGAAAATTAAAACATTGGATTGAATTACTATAGTGTACATATTTACACTATGTTAGCAAACCATTTTTGAATTTGCTCAAAATATATTCTATAAATATGTATAGTAATATAGATATATAATGGTTAATTACGGAATAAATTCACCATGTCCAAAGTAAGGAAGACTGTATTGTGAATAGGGTACACAGTAGCTAATAGCCCGCCATAGGGGGGGGCCTTTTTTCCCCCCCCACACCCGATTTTAGTAGAAACCTCTTAAGAATGATCCTTCAAAAATAATAATTGAAGAAATGAAAAAACCCAAACTGTGGAAGTCTCTTTAGGAAAAAAGTTACAGCCTCTCAAAGTTGTTAGAAACTCCCATAGACTTCATTTTTGTTCCATCCAGGTAAGGTCTCATTTTAGCCCTCTAGTTCAGGTAATGATATATTTTGTTAGTATAGTATACATTTGTATAGTATACATTCTATATAACCTGACTAGGATGGCCTAAAATGACGCATGAGGCCCACTAATTTTTTCTAAGTAGCCTATGGAAAATTTTTAACCTTGAAGCTACTAATTGTTTTCTATTTTCAGTGTTTTGTTTTGTTTTTGGTAATAGTTTAGCCGAGGTGAATAAACTTTCCATACTATTACATTACAACAAAAATTTGAGGTGCAGATATGGTACCAAAGAGTTTTTTTTTTTTTTCTTTTTTCTTGAAGTTTTTTTTTTAACAATTAGCTTTAAAAAGAAAAACAACTTTATAAACATTTTAAAAATTTTGATTTAAAAAAAAAATGACTGATTTCGGCTGTTTTTTTAGGATAAAACTGATCGATTGTTTGGTTTCTGATATTTTCGCGCAACTTATTTTATATATACGATAAAAATAATTTCTTTCGATAATTTTTTACGATTAATCAACGATTGCATTGAACCATAGTAATATTTATAAAACTGTGATTACTAAATATCCCAAACGTAGTTAATTAAATAAAAAGTAAAGGAAGAATTTGTAAATTAATTTAATTTTGTTTTTTTCCCCCCCCCCTTAAGATAGAATATAAAAAATAAATAAATTGCTCTAATATATAATATATATATATATATTATATATATATATATATATTATATTATTATATATATATTTTTATATATATATACTATATATTATATATTATATATGTATAGAGGAGAGGGAGAGGGAGATAGAGAAAGAAGAGGGAGAGGTTAGGCATACGCCATATATAAATCGATCTAGGTAAACGTAAACTTTTATGACAACGTACGTATGTCCATATAAGTTAGGCCTAGGGATTACAGAATATATATATAATATATATATATATATATATATATATATTATATATATTTATATATATATATTAATATATATATGATTATATATATATATATATATGTATAGCAAGGCAAATATATGCATTACTACTATATGTTATGTACCGTAGTCCGTAACTCGTCAAGTATAAATTTATATGCAACTCCGCGTGACGTATGACTACACACGTCAGGTATTTTCGCTAGTTAACGTAAACTGTGACGTCATGCTATTTTTGATCCGAATATAATATATATATATTACTATTTATATATATATAATATATATATAATATATATATATATATATATATATATATATATATATAATATATATTATATATAGGATATAGTATATATCACGACGCCCAATAGGGAGGGCTCGAGCCGCACGGGGAACAAATGGGGGACATTTTCCATACCTCCGTAGGGGAGGGGCGGAGAACCCCCGCGACAACCCAAATACCAAGAGGCGGGGGTTTCCGGAACCCTCCACCGGAGGGGGAAATAAGTCCTAGCTGCAGTTCCCCTGAAGGCCCGAGAGACCGAAGACTGCCTGCATGGAGCGGTCTATCTTTGGGTACGCATAGTTTAAAAAACATTCTTTTTTTAAAAAAAAACTATGTGTACGCGCCGAAGGGTATATACCGCACCGATGGCAGAGTCGGGGTCTCTCGGCCTTCGGGAACGACAGGGTAGGATATTTCCCCTCCGGGAGGGTGCTTCCGGAAGCCCCGCTCTTTGTATTGGTGTCGCGGGGGTTCGCTCGCGCCCTCCCCTAGGGTATGGAAAGCGTCCCCATCAGCTGTTCCCGTCGGCTCGAGCCCCTATTGGGCCGTGATATATATATAAGTATATATATATATATATATATATATATATTATATATAATAGTATAATATATTTATATAATATATATAATATATATATATTATATATTATATGATAAAATGGCATGACGTCACAGTATAGTAACGCGGAAATCCTGACGTGTTAGTATGACGTCACGCGGAGTTGCATACAAATTTCTACTTGACGTGTCACGATACATAATATATAGTAATTATCTATATATAATAATAAATATAAATTATATAATTATTATTAATATATTAGAATATATATTAACAATAATTAAATATATATATATATAGTATTTATATATATATATATTATAATATATATAATATTAACATTATTTTCTTTTTTAACATTAGGTAGAAAATATTGTTTTCCAATTGTTAATTAATTTTTTTAATTTTAAAAATTTTTAATTTTTTACGTACATTTTTTTTAAAATTAAGCCGTGTTCGTTTTTTGCATTTGTGCTGAAAAAATGCTCAAGTTTTCGTTCGTTTGTTTCGTCAACATTAGCGCAAAATCGTAAAAATGCTCATCAATAACGTAAAGGAATTTCTTTTAATTCTGTAAGGTTGCTATTTTATACAATATTTTTATCTATATTACACATGAATTAGGGACATTTTTACGTTTTGTGAGCATTTTTTTACGATTTTGCGCTAAGTTGACAAAACGAACGAAAACTAGAGCATTTTTTTTAGTAACAAATGCAAAAACGAACACGGCTTTTAAAATAAAATCGTT
>JABUQX010113973.1:0-10984 GCA_015478945.1 Trachelipus rathkii
GGTAATCCCACCGAGATTCCATGTTTTTTTTTTGGACTATTTTTTTCATATCAACTTTCAGATTTTTTGCGAAATGACTTTAAATACTTGTAAATATGCATAGATGGTCGCAGTTACCTACAATAATTACGTAGAACATTTTTCGAATTTTTTTTTAGTTTTTGTGCTTCAAGCGTTGTCTCAATTTCCAAACCCATTTTTTTTTTAATTTGAAAAAGTGAAAAAATTGACATTTTTTTTTTTTTCTACTCAATCCGATCAACAATCAAATTTTTCAGGGCTTATATAGTCGGGCGGGTTGTATCTTTTTTACTTAGATAATTGTTTTTTTTGTATACTGCAATAAAAAAATTTTAAAAAATTTTTTCAAAATACTTTTTTTGTTGAAAATTTGTTCGAAGAACAAATGCAAAACTACTGCATTACAAAGAAATTATCTAAGTAAAAAATTTGTACCTGTTTCAGGTGCATATGCTCTGAAAATTTCATTTTGATCGCACAAGTAGAAAAAAAATATATCAATTTTTCACATTTGAAATCCAAAAAAAATTGGTTTGGAAATTGAACAACGCTAGCACAAAACTCAAAAATCGAAAATGTTCTTATCTAGAAATAATTAAGTAATGAGCCAATATGGCAAATTTCAAGTTTGAAGTCATTTTGCAAAAAGTTCTGAAGTTGATATGAAATGTCAAAACATGAATTTTGAAAATTTAAAATTCTGAAAGAAAAGAATACAGTCACAGAAAAACACGCGACCGAAAAACAACGTTTTAGATGGCAAAAAAAGCTACTTTGTTGGTGTTTATTAGTCGAATAATCGCTTTTTTGAAATTCCGAATTTTATGTCCATACTTTTAGGTGGGGCTGAAAACGGGGACCAGCCCCAGCCAAAGATTGAATCCTCCCCTTCAAACTCCAAGAATGACATTCGTTTCACCGCCCGAAAGAGGCCTCCGAGAAGGAGTGAAAGCTAGTTTCTCTATAAATAAACATAACTCAGATGTGCTTTAATCTATAATGGTTATTTTAAAATATGTGTAAGTAAAGTGTTAATTTCTTACATAGCATTGGTTAACATAGGGTAATTGATAAATAATAGGTATAAGAAGTGAGCGATTCAAGCTTATTACTAAAATAACTATATATGACATATATATATAATATATATATATATATATATTATTATATATATACGTATATATATATATATATATATATATATATTATATATATATATATATATTAGGTATATATATATATATTATATATATATTATACGTAGATGTGATATCATGTGTTTATTTTTTACTAAAGTATCTATAGTAAAAATTGTAATCCTTTAATAATAATAATAATAATAATAATAATAATAATAATAATAATAATAATAATAATAATAATAATAATAATAATAATAATAATAATAATAATAATAATAATAATAATAATAATAATAATAATAATAATAATAATAATTACTACAGTGAATAAGCGTGGTCTAGGCTATGTTCACACAAAATTCCTGTGCAGACGCCGAACCACTTGTGAAATGAAGGCGTCGTAAAGGTGCTGGCACACTATTTGTCAGTTCCCTCAACCACATTCTGCTGTAGTACCTATAGAAAAGAGATAAAGCACCAATGTCATGTTGCAATGATGAAAGGGTCAAGTTAAATGGAGAAGAAGAAAGAGTTCAGAAGCCTTTTGGTATTTATTTCGACCCTATGCAAAAGACTAGTGAAACCTGAGCTCCACCATGGCCCCACCCCCTTTCAGATACAAGATCAATACTCAATACAAGAATGTGAACCTTGGATGATGATGAACTAAAGATGAGAACCTTGTATAATTGGAATAAGCGAGAATAAAAAAATCCTGCAGTCTAAACGGAACTCCTAGTTATATTGAACTTGAACTTGCCCTAGAAAAACTTTCTGGTATGAGTTTTCATAGATATTTTTTCATTTATGTTGTGTTTATATGTGTTCTTTTATGTCATGTTTATATTGTAAACAGAAGAGACGGGAGATCCCTGATCTTCTAACTCTATCCATTCCCATGACGATGACTGAACGTTCCTCCATTCTTACATTCATTTCAAATTCTCTCCATGTTTTTCATCTAAAGTCACCTTGGGATTTTAATAATAGTATTTCCCTGCAAGGTAGCCCCAACTTTTTTAACTTTAGCTAATTTAAAATACAACTTCTATGATTATATTTTTTATCTCTTTCGGTGACTATGTCGTCTTCCCTCTAAAAATAAATATCCTTGTACCCAAACTTAAATCAGTTTGGAAACCTTAAAAAGCAATAGTTGCTAGAGGAGTAGCTCCAATGTTGTTGGAATCTGTTCATGCTAGAAATTTCTTTTTCCTCTTCACAGTTATTCCAGCTATACAAAGTTATCCTCCTTTGTATGGAGTACTGTTCTCACATATGGTGACCTAAAGTTCTACCCTTCTTATAAAGAGGGTCGTCCAACGATACAATTTGCTAAACTGCTGCTCTGATCTATATTTTAATCTCATAACTCCTTATTTGAGAGCCAATGGGAAGTTTTACTGCGAGATTTTTGAATCGGCTGAGGGAAGTCATATTGTACAAGCGTCCAGACAGGTGGAGGAATAATTGGTTTCCCCGCCATGACACCGCGCCTGCTCACACATCACTCGTTTGTTCGACAATTCGCTGCTTTCAAAAACATTACAGGGCTCCCCCCCCCCTCTCTTGAATTTTTCCTATTCTCAAAAATGAAATTAGGGAAGAAATTGCGTAGTTTTAATACGATTGAGGAGATCTGGGCAGAATTGCAGGAGGTCCTCAACGCATTCAAACTTAACTTCCACGGATGCATGGAATCATAGGAAAAAAAGTTGGGATCGCTGTATAGATGCTCGAAGGAGACGGTGGAAACAGGAGGTACGTTAAGTAATTTTGTTTTTTACAGTCAAATATCGGAATTTTTGGGTAGCACCTCGTACATACTTTCGAAAAAAAAAATAAAGAAATTGATCTGAATCATTTTCGGCAAACAACTCTAGTATTTCAAGTTTCAACCATAGTTTTCAGTCAGACCTGCAGGAGTCTTGAAACACAAGAGGAAAACTCGATGGAGAAAAAAAAAGAAGAAATTAAATTGGCTAAACCAGTTATTTTATCATTGGTTACTTAGTTGGTATATTTTCTTTCCAAAGGCTGCATTAGTAGATAAATAGATCTGAGTTATTAAATTTCTGATTTTAAAAAACTTACTTATCTTAATCGACAGTAAATTTACTAAAAATATGGCAAAAAAAATTTAAGCAATCCTTTCATTTTATGCTACGAGTAAAAATGAATCAATATTGATCTATACCTAGAACTATCTAAGAATAATCTTATAAAAGGACTATTAATTTTTCTTTCATATTTTTTGTTGGGGAAGACTAGATGGAATCGAGGTTTATGGACAACTGTCAAAATATACATAAATATACAAAAAAGAAGCTTACCTATTTTTCTTATAAAATAAATGCAGAAAATGGATTGAATCCTGCACTATTATTTAATTGATAAACACTATTAAAAGCGATACCAAAATAAAAACAATTCTTCTACCCTAACAAGTTCTCTTCTCTGGTACTTCAATCTTCTTAAATATCCAAATTTTAATATTACAATACGAGAGGACGCTGGTTCAACCCTCCGTGTAGCAGTTGGAGTTTTATCTGCCTGGGGGAGAATTAAAACTCGACTGCGAACACGTTGGTGGCGCAGGTTTGGGATAGCCGGCCTTAAAGTTCGATTTTCTGTAGTTATCCTATGAAAAGGGGATAAAGCACGTTTCTTTATTCTGTAAATTTTATTATCTTACGTTAACTACGTTCTCACATTTCGTCTCGATTTATACACCTGCCGTACACTTTTGGTACTAAACCGCTCATTTTTCTTCAGATTTCAAAAATTCACACACAAAGGAAAAAAAATTAATTTGAGATGCAACAAAACTTTTTTCTGCACAAATTTTACACACAAAAGTTGCCAATGTACGGCTAGCTTTATTCTCCAAAGATCTTTCATATGCCAATTTCAATATAGTCGTTTATTATTATTATTATTATTATTATTATTATTATTATTATTATATTATTATTATTATTTTAATTATTATTTATATTATTTTTATATTATTTATTAATTTATTATATTATTTATTTATTATTTATTTATTATTATTATTATTATATTAATTATTATTATTATTATATTATTATTATTTATTTATTATTATTATTAATTTTATTATTATTTTTAATATTATTTATTATTATTATTATAATATTATTAATTATTATTATTATTATATTATTATTATTTATTATTTATTATTATATTATTAGTATTTATTATATTGTTATATTATTTACTAGATCTTTCATATTATATTAATATAGTCGTTTATTATTATTATTATTATTATTATTATTATTATTATTATTATTATTATTATTATTATTATTATTATTATTATTATTATTATTATTATTATTATTATTATTATTTATTTATTTTATTATTTATTATTATTATTATTAATCATTACTATTATATATTATTATATATATTTATATTATTATTATTATTTATATAATATATATATATTAATTATATTATTATATATATATATATATATAATATAATAATATATATAATATATATATATTATATTATTTATATATATATATATATATATATCATATATATATATAATATATATAATATATTATTATATATATATGGTCAGCCTCTAGAGACTCTTCATTGCAGAGGACGCTGGTTCAATTCCTCCCGCGTAGCGCAGTCTTGGTTTTATCTGTCCTGGGAAGCAAGAAATTAAACTCGGGCCTGCGAATACGTTTTGTGGCGGTGGTTCGGATAAGCCGGGCCTTAAAGTTTCGTTCCTGTAATCCCCCCGTGTTACCCTCTTAGAGAAGGCGGATAAAGCACGTTAAAAGGAAAGTTATATATATATATATATATATATATATATATATATATATATATAATATATATATATATATATATATATGCATATATATTATATATATATATATATATTATATAATATATATTTATACTATATATATATATATATAATATATATATTATATTATATATATATAATATATATAATATATTATATATATATCATATATATTATATATTATAGTATATATAATATATTATATATATTTATATATATATATATATATAATATATATTATTATATTAATATTATATATATATATTTATTAATATATATATATATATATATTATATTAATATATAATATATATATATATATATATATATATATAAATAAATATTATATATATATATATATTATATATATATATATATAGTTATATATATTAATATATATATATATTATATATATATATATATACTTAATATATATATATATATATTAACACAAAACAGATTTCGTCCTAAAGTACATTTCTTGAACCCACGCATTTGATTATGTTTTCATAACTACCTACCTCCTGCGATATCCCAAATACAACAAGTTTTCCCTCCTATTCGTAACTCTGGGACCCACCCAAACCTTGTAGGCTCTTAATTTTTAAAACTTTTTCTCCAAGTCTTCTATGATCTAAACGTTACTTTTCTGGCCCACTTAATCGGGCTAATTGGGGGGGGGGCGTAATTGCGTGGGTTCTTTGCAAACTAGCTGATGGGAGTGATCTTGCCTTTCCCACTCGGGGAAGGACGCTTCGGGTTCACTGCTTGAAAAAGGTAGGGGCCGAATCATCGAGGTATTGAGCAGCGGAGTTCATTTCCATCTTTCAAAACTAAATCTTTTATCTTTTTCTCCACAAATCCCAGTTCGATGGGGGATCTCTCCTCTGCTCCATTCAGGAAGAGAAGGGGACATGGCCCTAGTCGGGCATAAAAACTTCCAACGTTCTTCTTATCACTCTTATAATTTCCATTCTGCTCGAATCGTTGAAGGCTATATAATTCGACAGGATATAAGCCGCTCTTCACTACCAAAGGGAAAGTGCGACAAACTACCTGGGCTCTTTTTACTATAAAAAATTTTTGGCCTCTTGCCAAAAACATTCTAACCTCAAACAACTTTAGTAAATCTGCTTCCTCCACTTATTTCTCTTTGACCGGTTTCTTTAGCTACTTCTTCTACTGAAAAGGGCTATCTCTTACGACCTCCTTTTATTTCAATCTTAATTCTTACCCATGAACGATTCCGGCTACTCCCTCCTCCTGCTTCTTCTCCTCTTGCAAGCTCCTATGCCTCTTCCGGTGATTACGCGATTTGAGGGTCTTGGCATCTGGGATTTTCTGAGATCTATGAAACGGTCAGGCTAAGGCTGAGTGGCCCCTGATTGGCATTCCCCCAGTGTTTTGAGGGAAGTGTGTTCGAGCTGGCCGCCCTGTCCTCGTTCAAACTCTACTCTCATAGCCTTTAATATTAGATACATTCCCTCAGGTGCTGGTAGGCCGCCTGGCAATGTCCAGCCAATTTTCCGAAAAAGAGAACAAAGGCCGCTTGATCCTTCCAACTATCGTCCTATAGCCTCTCACTTAATTATTCGATTCTAAAAACCCTTTTGGGAACTTCTTCTTATAACTCTCATTTCCTGGGATCAGTGGGAGTTCTTTATTCCTTCATTTTCAGATCATCAGGTATAACTTTCGACGGGCTCGAGGTTCAACTTGGTGACATAACTATCCTATATAAACCTGATTTATGGTCTTCTGCTCTTAGGGGACTAGGGGGAGCTTGTGTTGGTTGGGCGTCCACATATCAAGAAAAGTCTTTTGATCGGCTAATGGCATGCGCACTTACTCTCTGAGGCTCTTTCTTCCTTTGGGTTTCTTTCCTTTCGCTTTGCTTTACTCTTGTCCTAAGTTTTCCTCTGGGTCACTTCCGATAATCAAGCACTCGTTGGATGGGAGCGAAAACTCTCTTCCTCCTTTTTTTCTACTGTGACCTCATAGGTTCTGGTTTATCTTCAACTTTATTTCTTACTTTTCTTCACCGTCTTCCTCAGCTGGTTTCTAACTCTGATTCACCCTTTATGCGACGAACTCAACTCTTCCATTTCTTCTAGCTTCGTTTTTCAAATCGTGCTCCCTCTTTTGGCATCTAGAGTTTGGCCTCATCGTCTTCAGCTTTCCGATTTCTATTCTTGGCCAAACCCTGGATTGGAATCCCGGTTGGGACCGCCCGAAAACCTGTGAAAAGATTCAAACTTCTTATTTTCTCCTCTCAAACAACCTCCCTAAACTTTTTTCCATATCCATATAACAACGTTTTCTAAAGTCTCACCTGTTTGACAAACACAAACCATCTCTCTGGTCTGAACATCAAAACCAAAAAAAATTTGTCTTGGATACCTCATATCACAACGGTTGCTGTAAGGTGGCCTATCCAAAAGGAAGCTGGATTCTGTTCAGGTTGTTGGGGGAATGTTTTTTTTCTTTTCTGCACAGGCTTACTTCCAGTTATATTAAGGGCCTTTTTTTCCGCCCCTTGGTTGGCGGAGTTCTGTTCTCACATCTTGGGGGTGGGGGGCTCCGTGGCTTCCACCCTTCTATTGATAGAGTTGGAGTCTAATTCTAAAGAGGGACTAATTAAACTGTCCCTTACTTTCAAAACTCTCTTGGACCTGTTCTCTGCGGAACCTGACGTATGTGCCCACTAATCTCTTTTCTATAGGTTCTTACAAGCGCCTAAGATGCTCAGGGGTCCTCTCTCCGAATTTTGCGTTGAAGCATTGAAAATCCAGACTCGTTTTCGTTTGGTGGTGCCTCCTTTCCAAGCCACTTTTGTCTGTGGAAACTCCTTGAGATTTCTTCGTTTTCCCAAACTATATTTAATCTTTTCCCTCCTAAAAAACCACCCACGTCTGGCGCTTTCCAAAAACCTAAGATTTTCGCGGTTCAAAACCTCGGGCTTGGGGTGGGTTCCATATTATTCCTGCCCCCTCCTTGAAAAGGGCCCAGCGCCCGTTGAGTGTGGGATTTTTTTTTTTTTTTAAAATTTGATCAATATTGATACAGGACCCAACACGGCTTCAGACAAAGAAAGCGGCCACAAGTTTGAAGTAGTTGAAAAATCAGCCATAGATTAGTATGGGTCCTGCATGGTACATTATTTTGAATGTCTAAAGAAACATTTTGAATGGCCGAAATGTAATTCAGTCAAAAAAAATAAAAAAATAAATAATTATTCCTATAAATATTTATATTTCTGTACAAAAAATCCATATGGTGTAAAAAATATTCGCTTCTTGGAGATAAAAAAGAAAATAGAGTTACTACTAAAAAGTCGGGAAGATTCAGATAAAAGTAAGGGTAACAATCTTTTAGGAAGGATTCTATGGACCACAAAGTAGGAAAATAACGAGCCGGCGAATAAGGGTCCAAGTTGGGGTTGGGGAACAATCATAAAGATATGTTGAACAGAATGCGTGGTATTAGCGACAGCAAAATTGGGGCCAAATGGAAGGAGGTTCCCGTGGACATATAAGTTGGACTGGAGTAGAATAATGGTGAGGGCCAATACGGAAAGGCGTGGGCAAAAGTGTTATCACCTCGTGTAAAAGCTGGCTTCGATCGGTGGGAAAGGGACCGCCCACTTCAACGATTGCTCGCTCTTATATTTCTAAAATTTCTTCTTGCCGCTTGATCCGCACTCGCTCAGCACTTCTTGCCAAACATGATTCGGAAAAAAAGCTTGTCGGCGAGGAGGGCCAGGTTAGTAATTCAGTTTGATGGAGCGACCTTGGTTCGAATGGGCAAAACCGGTTAGGATACCTGGGAGTACAGGCTCCGATAAAGAAAGAGTGGCTCATTTTTGGCCTCTCGTATTAGGCGGATTTCCATTTGCCAGTTACGCCTACATGAGAGGGGGTCCAAGTATGTCATTATATATAAATATATATCTATATATTATATATATATATATATATAATATATATATTTTATATATATATATATTATATATATATATATATATATAATATATAATATATATAAATATAATTATTATAATATAATATAATTATATGATTATATATTATATAATTATATATTATATATATATTATATATATAATATATATATATATATATATATATATATATATATATATATATTATATCTATTATATTATATATAAATGATTTGTTGTTGGTGAAGAAAGAGAATGTTAAAAAAATGATGTGTTGGATGTTAAAATCAGTAAAGGGTTTAGGAAGGGATTATCGGTTTCATTTTATGTTGTTGTGTAACAATTAAGTTTAAGGCTTTGGATGGGGAGAGGATTAAGGGTGGGATGACGGGAATTAAAGTGGGGGGGAAAAAATTAAGGAGTGAGAAAGTTTAGCGAAAGAAGGTATAATGAAAGTATGTAAAGCGCTCGCCAAAGTAAATCAGTGAATGTAGAAACAAGTGAAACTGAACAAATCTGGGGAGCAAATGAAGGAACAATTGTTAGCAGTGGCAAAAAAAGAAAGTTATTGAGGATGCCACTGTGCAAAGTATGAAGTAAGGAATGTTAACAGTGAAGTGGTGAATGAAGAGTGATACAAAGGTTAACTAAAAGGTAAAAAAAGGAAGCGTGGTGGAATGTACTAAAAAGGCAAATGATTGAAGTTTTTCAAAAGAAAGTTACTGGAATTATATAAGGAGCGAAAGGTATGAAATACTGTAAAAGGTGCATACGTAAGGAGAAAAAGAAGAGTAAGAATGAACAGGTTTGGAAGGAGGGTGAATGCGGGACTTACATAGGGAACTAGGAAGCTCTTGCTGGAAGGAAGCCGCGGAAAGGTTTTAAGAATGAGAATAAGGGGGGAACCTGCTTTAGAATAATGAATAGGGATGGTTTTTTTGTAACTGATGGAAATGGGATGTGCAGGAGAGAGTGAAAGAACCAACATTCGGAAATCTGCATAATATTGGCAGTAATGAGGAGGTGAAAGTGAATGTGTTTGTGGGTTTGATGTGCAAGAAGGAATAGGTATTTTGGGATTGAGGCTATTAGCAAGGAGAAGGTAATAGGTAGAGTGAGAAAAGTTGAAAGAAATGGTAAATCTGCAGGTTCTATTATAGACGAAATGTGAAATGATCAAGAACGGAGGCGAGGATTGAGATTGATTGGATTTGGAATTGTGTAATAAAGCGTTTATGGACGGTATAGTTCCGAGGGATTCCACTATAATTCCTAGTTACCTTTATATAAGGGTAAAGGGAAGATAGGAACTGGTAGAAAAAATTATAGGGGATTAGGTTTAATTGAGTAATTTAGGGGAAGATATATTGGCTGTATTGTTGTGGTCGATGGAGGTGCGGTGTCGAGTGACTGACGGCTTGATTGCTGATGACGAAGCAGGTGCCGTTAGGAGTGGTACTTAGGATGGGTGTGGAATAAAAATTTTTACATTGGAAACAAAATGATTTTGAGGAAAATGAGGTGAGAACGAAAGAAATAATTATTTAGGTTGGTATGGGATAGAAAGGGAGAAAGGATAAAACAATGATATAGGAATTAAGGGATTGGGACTCGGAGATGAAAGATTATATGGGGATCTAGATAATGATAAAAGGGATGGGGGGAGGGATAATGGGATGGATGAAGATGGATAGGATAGGGAGGGATGATTGGAGAGGGGAATCATATATGGGAATGGAGAGAGATAATGGATGGGAGATGGGGCGAGAAAAGGATGAATAAGGAGAGAGGATGATAGGGGGAGAAATGATGGAAGATATAGGATAGGGAGGATAGATAAGGAGATGTATGAGGATGGGAGGATGGGATATAGGGATATAAATGAGATGGATCGATTGGAAAGGAGAAGGATTGGAGGGATTTTAAATGGCAGGGGATAGCATTAAGGATATAGGGAATGATTCATCGGAATGATGATGGGTGAAGGGGAGATAGAGAT
>JABUQX010113974.1:0-12500 GCA_015478945.1 Trachelipus rathkii
TTTCATATTTGGTAGTGCCCAAGTATACTTTTATTTTATTAAATTAAAATAGTATCTTAAAGAAATAATAAATGCAAATATAATTTTAAATAACTTTTTTACATTTTTGTGTTTATTCAATAAATATTCAATTTCATTTTCCAGTAAATGTATTACAAAGTTTAGCTATAGCTTTTATATTTTAAACATGATTACAATTTCTGCAGAGATTCTTTAACATAAACTACATATGAATAAAAATAATGAAGAAGAGACCCTCAATTAATCAGCTCAAAAAGAACCAAATAAAAAAACGCTATTACTCAAACATGACATAATACTAATATACTCCTTTAAGATAAGTTTAAGATCATTCATTCATACTCAAATTCAAGAATTCTCAATATTATGGATGCAAAACATTATGACTTTATAGTATTTCGGAGAGAGCTGTTCTCTTTTTGGGGTGTTTCATTCATCTTACTAAAAATATCTCGCTCTCGACTGATGAGGGAGGGGGTGATAATTATTTTCTGGCAAGCACTGATAATAATGGAAACTTGGCCCATTTTCAATGCATTAAATGAAAGCGATTCTCTCCTGTAGAGTAGCATCTCCATGTTTTGTTGGAGACCTCATCTCTCTTTCTCACAGATATTGCAAATTTTGAATTATCTTTGCTCCTCGATTACTGTGCTGTCTCTTCAGTTTTTTTTCAATGGGGTTCCTTGGTGTGATTTCTTTGAAGGTGAACGAGATGTCAATGCATTTTCGACAAGGCAACCTTATCAAAAGTCTAAATATACAAGACTCTTCATTCTTCAGTAGGTTTATTTGCTGAAAAGGCACCATCGTCACTATCAGTGTTGTTGCCAGGGTTTGCTGATAAGGAGGCTTCCACTTCTGGGACGTATATCTATGTGAATCTTTTTTTTTTTGTTTTTTTTGTGTCACGCGATGAAGCTCCTCTTTTAATGCTATTTAAATGTGCATTCTAGAAGTGTTCACCGTCGAGATGCTATTTAAAAAAAACTTGTAAAGCTAACTTTAACAAAATACTTATTCGCAACTTTTTATTTCATATGTTAAAACAGTCTGAACTTTAAGTTGAAAATTATGCAGCATGAGGCACAGAGCAGGCTTTTAAAGTGAGAAGATAAAATTGAGTAAGAAACTAAGAAGATGGAAGAAAATATCTCACAGAACAGAGATGGCATGGAAAGAAGGAAGCACGCAGGGAACTAGTCTGGAGTTAAAAATAACAACACAAAACTCAAGAGCCGACACAGCACCCTTTGTGTAACGAGGGCGTCATAAAGGTGGTGGTACGCGAGTGGAGGTTCCTTCGAGCACTTGCCCCTACTGTATTTGTGAATATAACTTAATATACAACAGCTCGCCTCAAATTTAGAGGGTCAAGTGAACTAGAAAGTACAGATAGTTTTTATAAGCCTTTTTGCTTTTTGCTCTACCCTATGCCAAAAGGACGGATGAAACCTGACCATCCCAGATATGAGAGCAGTCTCCCATAAAAGGGCGGATGAAACCCTTGTTATAGCTGGAGTAACTTGAGAAGAGGAAAAAGTCTCGCAGTCTAAACAGAATTCCCAGTTTCTTGGGGCTACCCTAGCAACCGTTGTGATGTGAGGTATCCAAGACTTTTTTTTTATGTTAAGGCCAGGATGTTTATATTGTCAAAGGAGAGAACGAGAGACCGTCGAAAGAGATTGGAAAGTTAGGGGTCTTAGAGAGGGAAATTTGTAGAAGTTCGCGGTTTTGAACGATAACTAAATTTATCACACTCAAGGTTGAGACGACCACCTCTGAAATTACTATCAGATAGGGCGAGAGTAGAATCGGAAAAGATGAAGGACGAGCAGGCAATTCTAGAAGTAAAAAGAGGAGCAGAATTGAAATGAGCATTGAAGAATGATAGGGTCCGAGTCATCGTAATATGAGTGGATAGAGTTTAGATGTGCAGGTGAGAAGAATCATTGATAAAAAGGCAGGAATAAAGTAGGAGGTAATACAGAACCCTGAGGACACCACTATTGAATGAAAAAGAAGAAGTCGCCGCCCCATCAACATAGCCAATATTGAGGGATTTGAAAGAAAACTAGACATAAGTACGCAAAGAGAAGAAGGAAACCCACAGGAGGGGAGCTTGGGAGAGCAGTGACGCCTGCAATACCCGGTCATGCTTTGGATATGTCAAAGCGCCACCACGCAAGTCTGCCCCGAAGTTCCTAAGGGCGGAAACCATAAATCTGTTAAATAAGAAAGTATAATCGCTAGTAGACCTCGAGTGCGGAAAGCCGTACTGGCTATCGGAAGAAGGGAGAAGGATTCAGATGGTCTAGAAGTGAGAGTTAAGAAGGGTTTTCAAAGATTTTAAGATAGAATACAAGTTAAAGAGCTATATCGCGATAGTTAGAAGGGTCAAAGCGGCTTCCTTTTTTCGGGATTGGTTGGACATATTGCGCGCTTTCCACCAGGAAAGTGCCTAGTATTGGGGCATAAAAGATATAGTTGAACGAGGGGTCGGGTCAGCACGGAAGCACACTCCCTCAAAATTCGGGAGGAATGCCATCCGGGCCACCCGCCTTCTTAACGTTCATAGATTTCAGGAGCCCATGCACTGAATCAAATGATCACAGGTAAAGGCATAGGACACCCTGAGAGAAGACAGAGAGGAAGAGGAAATGACAGAATTGTTGCAGAGGATGAGTTAGAGGAAAAATAGGAGTCGAAGAGATTGGCCTTTTTAGTTGGAGAGTTTTAACAACAGAACCATCAAAGCGAATAAGAGGAGGAAAGACAGATTTACAGTAAGTTTGTAAGAGATGTTTTTGGCAAGAGGACAAAAAGATTTGTCAGTACTAGAGCAAGGAGGTCAGCGCACTTTCGTTAATGAAGTCCGCTTTGCTTGTCGAAGAGTAAACCTGCACGATTTTTAGCTAAATGAAAATTAGCAAGAGTGATAGGAGAAGAGAATTTTTCCACATCCGTTACGCACTGTCTGTAGCCTGAATGGCCAGCACGATCGAACCATGGAGTTTGAGGAGAAAAGATTTAGAGTCGAGAAGAATGAACCTGCGTCATCCATCAAAGATTAACAGCTCCAACTTTATCGGCTAGAAGCTGAAGCGTCTTCAGAGTTAAGGCAGTCACACTCCAATTATAGTTAAGCGTAGAAGCAACGCAATAGCAATCACAATCGGTCCGATCAAATGATGTCTGGTTCACATGGTCATGGATTTGGAGATGTTTTTAGGGGTTGATAAGTATTAAAAATAGGAGATATAAGGTTGTGGTTAGATTTACCGATAGGATATCCTGAAAGGTGGGGTGTTAATTATATTACTTTAAGTGAGAGTAAGGACTCGTGTGTTGATAAACAAAGGGTCTAAGTGTGTTCAAGAAATTGGTTGGGACGATCCGGAATGTGTGTAGGCTATTTTCTTTAATTAAGTTGCTCTCAGATCGTTGAGATACTGATGATTCGGCGCTCCTCACCCACCAATTAAATCAGTAAAAAATAGGAGAGGATAACCGGCATCCCATTCAGTGTTGTGTAGCATTGAAATCCCCTAAATAGGGACTCAGTATTTGGATGAGAAGATATGCAGTTTCCATGAGTAAGTATAAGGTAATCAAAAGGATAAAAAATGTTCTGTAGGAGAACAGTAGAAGAAGGACAAGATATTGTAGTAGAAGGAAGAAAGATTTTAAAGCTCACAGAACATCGAGTTACGGAAATTCGGATTACATTGAGACGCGTGTTATAGTGGGTGTTTATGTTTACATAGGCCCTACATTCACTCAAAAAAAAAATAAAAATAAGAAAAATGATAGGAAAATTAATTCGCACGCGAAAATGATTTATGTGGCAGTTATTAAAAACCCTAAAAACCCTTATTTACAGTAAATATCTAAAATATGAATATTCCCGAAAGTTTAAAAACACTCGCGCACTAACACACACACTCACAAAATTGCGTAAAAAAAAGAAAAAAAATCTAGTTTTCAACTAAAAAAGTGGATGCTAAATCTGTATAATTATAATAATGGCTATCCCAAATAGGTAAATGTTTAGCTAAAACCCAAGGGAGAAACGCTAAAAATCTAAGTTAATAAAGAAGTCATAGAAAAAAAAAACATAACCTAGTACTAGCTATATATATATATATATATATTATATAGTATTATATATATTAATTATATATATATATATATTATATTTATATTATCTATATATAATAATATATATATATATATATTATATATATATATATATTATATATCTATAGTATATATATATATATCGAAACATAGATTTCTTATTTAATCTAAAAGTTTGCTCATAATTTTCAGCCCAAATAGTAAGCAAGTATCAGCCATAGTTTCATGCCATTGTTAACCATACCGAATACCAAAGAAATGGCCGATACTGCAGATACCGATACTATACTATCGTCATCCTATATATATATACTATAATAATAAAATATATATTACTTATATATATATTATAATATAAGTTACTTACGTTATTTAAATGTTAATTCTATTATATATAGTATAGTACTATATAACTTATAGTAATAATATTATAATATACTATATATAATACTTTATTTATGTATATTAATGTTATGTAGCCACGTGATTATATTGCATTTAAAATATATTATATATAATATATTATTTTATATTATATTATTATATGCTTATATATATGTATACTCACTAATATATATATATTATATATATAATATAATTATATATATATATATATTATATATATATTATATTATTATATATTAAATTACTTATATAGTATAATAACCTACTTTTCATGCATTGAGATTTTAAAAATTCTTTTTGTTTGTGCATATAATAAAACTATAAAACTTGAGGTAATGACAGTGAAAGACTAGTTGCATTTTATTCAAAAATTTGGGCACTGATATATATGATATTGGCACTAAAAAAGAAAAGAGCTACTTGTAGGTCATATGTTTTTTATCAATACTTGTTTAAATAATATTTTCTTTTACTTCTTGAGAAGTTGTGAAGCATAGATGCACAGGAGGTTAAATCTTGAGACTTGAAGTTTTATTAGATTGATGGAACTGGAGATGTAGATATTAAACTTGTATCATTTACATCAGTAATATAACAATTTGATTCACTCAAGATGCTGACAGATGTAGATGCTGGAGGAGCAGGATTTCTTTTTAAGCAATTGAAAGCTCACATTAATTGTAAACTGCATCCCTGTTTCTCGAAATTCTTCCTCTTTTGAGAACTCTTTTTGAGATGTACCTTCACTCTTTCTGTTTTATAGATAATCAACAACTTACAGTGATAAAAAACAGCAGACTTTTTTTTTTTTATCTCTAATTCAACCTCACTGACTTCTTGCTTTTCCAAACCTTTTTCTTTCTTCCTCTTCCAATAGGCATCCTGAGTTATTACTTTTCAATATTTATTAATGATTACTAATATTAACTTTTTATATAAGGTTAACTAGTTTCTCAGGTTAGTGATTTAAATAACTATTAATTAATAATATATTTATCAAAATAATGAAAATTGCATATTTATAATTTAAAATAATACCTCAATTATTTAAAAATTTTAATTTTGAAATTATCTACATTAGAAGATAAGAAAAGAATATAAACTGCAGCGAAAAATTAATTTAGTGATTTCGGTCAATTGCAGAAAATGCTACAATTACAGATAGATTTTACACTAAGTTTACTTTTAGTGACAGAATGAATACTAAATCAGTTACAGACTTACAGTCAAAGTTTAACTTGAAGGCAGAGACTGATTTGAGTTTTAAATAATAACAGCCATTGACAATCTATGCATATGAAACCAATCACCTAGTTTCTAGGTTACAGCTATTGAGTCTAAACTATAGGGAGTTAACTTACTAAATTCCCTGAGTATCGGATTATATTGGTGACAATGTTCAAATCTTAAATAATATAAATTTAAATATTACTTAATTAATTTTACTTGCAATATGCCTGTTTAGTCATGACTATCAATATGTAACAATAGCAATAATATTTACATTTACAAATTTCACCAATGAGGCAATGGCATTCAATCATTCATCAGTGGGCATTTTCAACCATGTGTTACCAAAATAAATATTTAGTTTGCAAATTTTATGTATATGTATTAATTTATTTACTGTATAGATTAATAATGAAATGATATTAGAAAAAAAATTCAATTATTTATCATTTAATTTCTTCACACTGTGATGATTTTTTGGTACCAACCCCTGTTTTTGTCCAACCTTTATATATATATATATATATATATATATAGATGTATATAGATATTAATATATATATATATATATATAATATATATATATATATATAATTTATATATATATATAATATATATATATATATATATATATATATCTATATAGTATATTGATAAATTCATTTAATCATTTTTCTCCTTTTCAGTAAATAAATATAGATAAAAATGAAGAGTATACATTTAAAATTTTAATGTATGCTTAGGTACTATTTTAATTAAATGTAGACCAGATAAAAATAATAATAAAAAACGGTTTGAAAATATAAAAAATATGGTACTCAATATAAAAAGGATCAAAAGAAACTTTGTTGGGGCAGAAAGATATGAAAAATAAAAAATCAAGAATAAGAAAAAAGGGAATTGATAACCACCATAATTTTAACATCTGCAATTCAAAACATAAAAAAGGACTCAAACAAACACGCGGCATCTTCGCTAGAGGTAATAATAAGTATACTTTTTTGCTTTAAACATATAATATATTATTATATATTAATATATATATATATATATATATATATATAATTATAAATATATATGATATATAATGATATATATATATATATATAGAATGTTAAAGTGATAGCACATACCATACATTAAATACTATATAATATGGCAAAATATTAATACTTGATCATTACTTGATATATATATAAATATATATATATATGAATATATATATATAATTATATATATATATATATATAAATATATATATATATATAATATATACTATATAAGTATACGTAGTACTCGCAATAACGGCGTAAATTGGGACCGGACCCTCGCCGTTAAGTGAAAAACGCCTAGTAAGCGAATTAATGCTTTTTTTGAGCCTAGCGAGTGCCTGCAAGCAAAACTACGTACTATATACTAATATATATTGTGTGCAATAACACTAATTATAATATAATGATAGAAAGAGAAATTTATACAATGTTTACCTTTAAATCATAAATTTAGTAACATACAATACATGATTTACATTGAAAAAAAATAGAAATATAAAATGTTAATACAAATATTTTTATTTTGACTATGCCACATCTTCGTCCGACCACACAATGGATGTTGGCGAATATTCATCGTCTGAATCTACAAAATACCCCCTTCGCTTTGCAGACGGTGATAGTGATGTAGTTGGTGTAGAATCTGAAGTTGATAGCAGGAAGGTTGCAATGGTTCTCTATTGAAGAATGACAACAAAAAAGTCTGTCTCATAGAGTGCCTCTTCTTCTCGAGTAGTACTTGCTTATGACATGCAATGGCATTTGCTATGACAGCATTAACTTTTGACGATCTTTAAGATTTTATTTATAAATCTATTAATACAGTATAGGCGCAAAGCATTTTGCGATGGCGATTGTTCGTACTCGTGCTGTTTCCTTCCGCCCAACACATGAGTAGTTAAAAGCGGCCGTTTTGCGAAACCGCCGGTAAGCTAGTAGCCGTTATTGCGAAGTGCTACTATATAATATATAATATATAAGTAATACTGAGGAGCTATATATATATAATATATATATATATTCTACCTTCTCACACCCAACCACCCCATCATGGGAGGAGGCATCCAAATCCCAAGCCGACGCAACCTATCTCCTCCCAGAGACTTTCAGACTTAAAATGTCCGCAGATTGTAAGGGTTGAGAGTTTTTAGATAGACAGGAAAGAAAAAATAAAATGTTCCTTCGGAACTGTTACAGTTTTTGACATTTGTGAATGGTTTGTTGAGGTTGCAATCTGTTTTAAACCATTGTAAGTAGGGGTGGGGCCGCATCTAACTTGGCCAAGGATGACTGACTGGTTCTTGGTATGGAGTTGAATTATGCCAATTTTGGTGGCTGATGTTCAAAATATTGTTGGTGTCTGCCTCTTTATGGTAGTTTTTGTTTAGTGTTGTGTTAATTTTGTTTGGTGTATGCATAATGTTTGTTCACAATTAATTGTAAGTAAAATATATGGGAGCTGGTGAAGGAGAGGTTTGAAGTAATGTGGTGGATGGGGTAGAGAGGGCAATGTGGCATGGGTCTGGGGTTGAGTTTTGGTAAAGAACTGTGTGCCTATCATAGTCCAGGTGTGTGTATCAGGGTTGGACAAAAAAAAACAGCCCAGTGGTTTAAGTCTTTTGAGGGTTTTAATTAAGCTTTTTTGGGGTTTTATTGGACTTTTTTAAATTTCTTTTCTTGAGAAAATAAATAAAAGTAATCATGGTGTAGGTTTCATTTTTTATAATTTTTATGCAAATAGAGGTTCGAAAATTTTTCAAGATGGAAAATTTTACAAATAAAAATAAGAATTGGTAACAGACATTGTCCAATTGCCACTGCTGAATGAATGTCATTGCCTAATTAATTTAAGATGAGGATCTCGAAAGTCAGTCAGCCTGTGACCTGCCAGTAACAGGTTCGACTGTCTCCAGATGGGGAGGGATCAAAGAGTGCCAATGGGTAATGTTGAGTTTTCTAAAAGGGAAGACTGAAACATTGCTAATTGGAGACTCTATGACACGATAACTAGATAGAACGTTTTTCAAAAAGAATAAAAAGAAAACGATTGAGATTATGTTATCCAGGTGCCAGAGTGAGTGTTATCGTGGGTGGATATGATAGAGAGATTGATTCTACAAATGTTGATTCAGATGTGATTGTGCATGTGGGTACAATGATATAGGACATAGAAGGTCCGAAGAATTCAGAAGAATTAATAGGAGATTGATTCAGAAGATATAAAAGCTAGTGGAAAGAAAGGTGGCATGGATTTCTGGGGATTTTTAAAACCTATGTGTTAGGTAATGGGCAAGGTGCAGGAATGGGGAGAGCGCTTTGGTGTAATGAAAGGTTAGGAAATTAATGGTTTTCAAGAAAATATTAGGTTTTTGGATTTGTGGAGAGAATTCTGCGAATAAAAGATCGTTTTTGCAGCAGATGGAGTTGACTTGAGTCGTAAAGGTGTTGGGCTTTTTAGTACCAGTTTGGAGACTGGTTTAGCAAAAAACTAGGTAAAATTGGGGGTGGTGGGCTAAATCTAGATACAAATAATTAGCAATGGTAACTGTAACAGTGGGGAGATAAATAAAGCTAGTGTTGTTACAGGTTCAAATAATGAGTATCAAATGTTAAATAACAGCAATTCGAGTATCAAATGTTTTTACACAAATGCTCATTGCCTGAAATAAAAAGGATGAGCTGATTAGTTTATAGCCTATAAATGATGAATTATTTGCATAACTTGAGGCATGGTTAATGGAAAAATTAATATGGAGACTCTTCAGGAATATGAAAATAGACGATAATTCACTTTAATTTATACCAGCGTAGAAGGGAAAGAAGGGTGATGGTTGGCCTTTATGTTAAAAGCAATATTCAATCTGTAGTAATGACTAACTTAACAAATGAATCATGATATGAATTCAGTGTGGTAGATATTCTTATATAGCTACAATAAAATCATTTAGAATAGGGGCATTTAATAGACCTCCTCCAGAATCAAGAATTAGACGCGGAAATTGAGAAAGAAATAGAGGAGACAATGCCACAGTAAAGAAAAAGGTTAGTCATAATGGTGATTTTAATTTTCCGGGCATTCATTTGGGAGTTCCTTGTCTATATGGACCATAAGTAGTTCCTGCATTCATGAAATTGTAAATACTAGATAACTTTTTGACCCAGATGGTCCAAGAACCCCCAAGATACGATGCACTATTATACTTAATATTAACTAACAATGAAAGTATTGGTGGATTGAAAGTTAGAAGTTGAGGAGAATTTAGGCACTTTAGTGACCCATAATATATAATTAATATTTAATATGAAATGTAATATCTGGCCCCCAAATGCAAGTTTAATAAGTGAAAGATCTTAGATTCGAAATGGCGATTTGTACCAAATTTCGAGACATTGCTTAAAATATCATCATCTAATTAAAGAGTTTAAAGAACCAAAACTGTTTTTTATCATGTGGGAACATTTTAAAGAAATTTTGATGAATATTCAGTCAGTTATGTTTAAGAATAACCCATTAGGTGGCAAAGAGAAACTGTTTTTGGTGGAATTGAGAGATAAGAGAGAAAATTAATGAAAACGTAGATGTTTTAAAATATTCAAAGGTAGTATTAGGGAGATTATTTAGAAAAATTATAGGAAAAATAGAATGAACTTAACTAATAATTTAAAGAAAGGCAAAGAGAGAGGGCAGAAATTAATTTAGCAATGGAATAGTAATAAGAATCTGAAGGAAGTTTTTTTTTAGCTTTTATAAATTAAAAGTAAGAATAGGACAATTGGTCCAATTAAAAATGATGAAAAATTTAGTGAGTTCAGATAAGGAGTTGGTCAACATTTTTCAATGCTTATTTTGCTTCAGTGTTACTGAGGAAAGATTTAGATAATAGTTTGGAGACTAATAGTTCTTGTTTGCATGTAACAAATAGACTTAACCAGAATTGAATTTGATGTAAAAGAATATAAAACATTTATTAGATCATATTGACCCAGTAAAGCTGCAGGCCCTGATGGTATACATGGTAGAATTCTTAAAAGAGGGTAGTACCAGCATTGAAAAGGCACTGTATTTGAATTTTCTAAGCGATCTATAACATTTGGTAAGGTACCAGATGACTGGAAAATGGCCATATGTTGTTGCCTATTTATAAAGAAAGGTAGTATAGGAAGATTTGGGAAATTATTAGGCCAGTTAGCTTAACATGCTCTTGTTGTAAAGGTTCTGGAAAAAGTTAATGAAAGGTCATAAGAGAAATATTTAGAAGAAAAGGTATTTTATGACTCCCAGCACGGTTTCAGAAAAAGGGTAGGTCATGTCAGACAAACCTTTTTAGAATTTATGGAATACAATTACTGACTGCATCGACCGAGGATAGTTGGTATTGTATATTTAGACTTTAGTAAAGCTTTTTGATAAGGGTCCCCACATAAGTGAGGCTGATGAAAAAGTTATTGCAATGTGGTATAGGTGGAAGTGGTACATGGTTTGGATTTAAAGAGTGGTTTGCGAAAATAGAAAACTGTGTACAGACTAAATGGAAATAAAGTCCATCATGGGAAATAGTGAAGAGTGGTGTCCCACAGGGTACAGTGCTGGGGCCACTATTGTTGCTCATTGATATAGGTAGATGCATTAGACCAGGGACTTAAATACAAGGTTTCTAAGTTTGGCAGATGATACAAAAGTGGCCACCTCAGTTAGGATAGTGAAGGATGCATAAAGTTCAAAATGATCTTGATAAACTTCTTGGTGGGGCAGATAAGTGGCAAATGAATTTTATAGTTAAAAGTGTAAGGTTCTTCACCTAGGTTACTCAAATAACAGTTTTAACTACAATAATGAATGGGGAGTGGCTTGAGTCTGTGACCAAGAAAAAGATTTAGTATGATTATAAAGCAGTAATTTGAAACGTAGCTAATCAGTGTTTGGAAGCTAGAAATAAAGCAAATAAGATGCTGGGCAATAATAATCGCAATGTTCTTACAAGAGCAAGGAAGTAATAGTAAACTGTATAATAGCTATGTAGGCCAGTAATAGAGTTTTTGTGCACAAATTTGGGCCCTTAATTTAAAGAAAAGACTTAGATATGCTAGAGAGATGAAACGTAGAGAAACAAGGATGATTTCTGGGTTTGAAGGGAAGAGCTATGAGGAGAGGCCGAAGGAGAGTTAGGAATGTTTTCTGTCGAAAGGCGATTTATCAGAGGGCATGAACAAGTTCTACAAAATAGTTTACATCTATGTAATACAGAGACCAAATAAATTTTTCATAGTAGAACATGGATAGGTGACCAGGGGGCATAATAAGAAAATTAAGAAAGAAATCATGCCATCTTGATATAAACAAAGGATGCATTCAGTAATAGGGTTGTTAAATTTTTGGAATAGTCTGCCAGAGAGGTTGTTAAGTGTGACTCGATTGCAACATTTAAGAAGGGTTGAAATTCGTTTATGGATGGGTTGGGTAACATATAATAATATATTGACAAAGCCAAATTGGAGGGTTTTTAGTTATAGTAGTTATTAATGTTAGATGGCATGTGTAACCATAACTTAGTTATTAATGCATGTGGATGGTTTGGGTATCATATTTATATATCATTAGTTTTGACTAAGCCAAATTGGTGATTTGTAGTTACAGTAATTTGACAACCCCTA
>JABUQX010113976.1:0-12500 GCA_015478945.1 Trachelipus rathkii
ATTATAAACACATATCTGTTGGTTTCTAGCTTAGCATACAAAGCAATCAATACTTTCTTACTATAGGAATAATATTCCGGAATAACGAAAGCTTTGTATGAATTATTCTTTTATAATTATTATTTTATTATATATAGTATATTAAATATTTGTTCCAGAACTCATATTTTATTATAGTGATCTTTTATTTTTCTCAATATTCTTAACATGACAAAATTATGAATTTTTTATATAATGTAAGTAATTAATTATAATTAAATATTAAAATTTTTTTCCTAGATTATGTTGTTAATATTTATAATTAATCATTTTACTTATATAATATATTATCCTATGTACATTGAAATTATTATATTAGAGATAAAATATTTCCTAATGGAATACTAATTACTTTTTTTAATAATTTTTTATATATCAGTTATATATTCGATTATTGATAATTTTTATAATTGATATACTATATATATTCCCTGTTGACTTAAAAATGAAAGAATGAAATATTTTTTTTTGTTTGATGTTTTTATTTTATTTTAATTTGGTTTTGAGATAGATTGATTTGTCAATATATTACCATATAAATAATATTTCAAAACATATATCATAATTCTCTAATATTATAATAAGCTTATATATTTGTTGATAGGAGATAATCAAATATAATAACAAGCATTGCTTCTAAATTAAGGTAAAATAATTATTGCACGAACGCATGATTGTGTGGAAAGTAATGAAAATAGGTCTATATGCAGAGAGTTGACATACTTTAAGGTAAAATCAATATATTTTATGTTCAAAAAATGGTTTCAATTTATACTAATTTTTGATCATGTGATTGCTTAAGTTCATTATTTTTATGCATTTTATTTGAATATAATAAATAATATATTATGGATATTTTTCCTAGATTTTACGATTGTGAACTTTAAGAATTCCTTTCTAGAATGTTCGTTTCCTAAATATTCAAACATATTTAAATATTGATCATAACGTCCCAGTTTTGATCTTTTTTTTTCTTCTTCAATTTACAGGATAAATATGAATACGATAAATAATTAATTTAGATCTTCCCAACGACAATAAAACACAGATTTTATTAAATAAACGCAACAGTTGCCTTCAAAGAAAGTAAATGTATTTTTTTTTTTTTTAATTTGATGTTTTATTATATTAATGTATATATTCATTGTAATATTCGCACTACTTAATTTAAAAATCACAAGTTTTTGTTTTTTGCATATTTATGTGTATCGTTAGGTAAACTGTGTGGTCAATTTGATTTATTCTATTCATATTTAATAAATATATGATTTACATTTTACATCTTTCTTATTTGGGCTGTATCTATATGGTTGTGCATCTTCTGCTATTGGATCAACTTTTTACACTATTTGAGATTTCTAAGAATCTTTAATTTAAGTAGATCACTTAGATTATTTCTGATACTAAGAGTATTTTAATTATACACATTTTAATATTAGGGATTAGTTAATATTACGAACACAGAAGTACTAATATTAATATATTTATATAATATTTTATATATATAAATATATAGATATATTTAATTATTATTAGAATATATTATATAATATATAATATATATATATTTATATAATATTATAATATTTATTATTTATAATATAACTAATATATAATATATAATATTATATAATAATATATATATATATATATATTTATATATTAATAACTCCATAATATATTTATGAATATATATTATATAATTATATATTCATTATATATATATTTATATATCTTCTTTCTTTCTTATTCTTTCTTTATTCTTCCTCTTTTCCTACACTTGTGCTGGGATATGGTGCGTGTCATGCTAACGGAAGAAAATTAAGTATGAGAATTGACAAATAGTCGAAATTAGAAAGTCCATGACCTTTACCGCTACCTCTGTACTTAATATAATTAAGATGTAGAAGTTCACAGACAGATCAAACATTAACCTAGAGCTTTCACAGGACCTATAGGATACTGGTTAATGTATATGGACGTGCCCTCACTATGGTAATCATACATATGTAATTGGGTTATACCTTTGACCATTAGGTGGAGCCATACAACATTAACCGCAGTGTCTCATAGACAAAACTTGGCCATATCACTCCTTTAATGCTAGCTTATTCGCCTCTGCCAACTAACTGAAATGGAGTTATTTTGCTGGTTTAAACTTGATACCACTTCAATTGAATATGAGGATTTTTGAGGAGTGAGGTTGTCATAGTTAATGAAGTGGCGTTATATTTCCCGGAGGCTTGGTTACTTATTATGGTATTTATTTCTAGTTATGGGGGATAGCAGACCTACATTGACCTATCATGATCTGACATGAGAACTTACCCAAGTGACAATTTAGTCCCGCGAGCACTAACTCCGCTCCTCCGGCATGAAAATTGAATTTATGTCGGGATTCAAGATGTCAGGTGTAACTTGAGCAGGTTGTGCGCAATAATATATTAAGGTTCATGTAGAAAGGCTTCGAACACTATCTGTAATCTCTTACTGGCAGTATGGGTACGCGCACTGCAGTAAGCTTTGAACGGTACGAGCTTGTTTACATCAGGATTGGCTCAGATACAGAGTGGCGCCCAGCAGATAGACTACTTATTTGGATGGATGTTTCTTAAGTTATGATTTGAATGGGTGTTCGGAATCAAATTTAGGATGTGTTACTTGTTGGTGTTCGTTAGTGCTTTACACAACAAGTGGCTGTGTTATCATCCAGGGTCACCAATTTTAGAAGGTAAGGTGAGTCCATTACAAATATAACTAATATTTCATATTTTAGAAGATAAGGATGTTTGCAGATGAGTTACGTTGTAATCGATGCAGTGGCGTTTTTTCTTCCCGGATGAGTTTATTCTAACAATTCATCAAGCATTAACCGGTTGCCAAAATGGTGCGGGGTCTGCCGTGTCATCCATATACGCCATAGATCAATATTACATTTTCTCTCCTTCAGGGATAACACTTTGATCGTTTATTCTGACTCTATAATCTTCAATTTTTAATCATTCTCGGATCATCTTTCCAGTCATGGTTGTTTACCACAACACATACTAACGCCTTACTTATACATTTTTCGGCTTATATACACCACGACTATATCATAACCTCTTCCGCTTAATAATCATAATACATATCTTTCATTTATTCTCTCGTTTACCCCATTTCTCACCCAACAACTCCCTAATATCGTTCATTCCTCATTTTATCATTCTTTCACACCTAGAGCCCCTAAGATTGGTCCATTCTGAACACATTAGAACTTTAGATATATCTTTATTATTTACCATAGTCTCACTATATACAATATACATGTAACAACATACACTCATGTAAGACCCTAGCGCAATCAGGACTTAGTCTTTTACATCAACAAACGATTTAATTGCACAGCGCCTCCCTGCCATTTATATTCACAACTAATTCCTCTACTACATCTCTGTGCAGTTGCATCCGTTCTCGTATTTCCCAAATATTACATAAAATATTTAAACTCAGAACTTGTTCAGCTGACTCGCCTTCTAACATAAACTTACCACACTGAGGACTGACCTCACTAACGACCATAACCTTACTCTTTATTACTTACGTTACTTTCAAACCTCTCATTTACACACCCTGCCTATCAAAATCTGTACCACTCAAAACCTCTCAAACTTCTCAGATTCGCCAAAACCTATCATTATATCCGCATTACTAGGTAGGGGGCAACCCTCACTCATCCCATTCTCATCATTTAGCACCATTTTCCTGCACCATTACTCTACGTCTATCATAATTCTTTTTCATAATGTAAGATACAATATACAAAGTTGAAATAATACAAGGAGATAACCATGACTGTTCACTCCTATTAATACAAAACCATCATTATTTGAACAGCCATTTAATTACTATACACATACGCCTACGATTATCGTCAATACAATATCTTTTGATTCATTCTATAAGCCTACCACTCAATACTGTTAACATCATATATACTAAAATCCTGCCATAGATGCTAGCTTCTATTAATCACTACTTATCTCTATATATATATAATATATTAAATATATTTATATACTGTTTATATTAATATATAATAATATATTATATTATTATAATTGTATATATTAATTTACTTTAATAATATTATAAATAATATATATATAATATATAATTATATATGATATATATATATAAATATATTATATATATATAATATATATATGTATTTATATATATATATATATATATAATATTTAATTATTTATATATATATTATATTATATATTATATAATTTTATTTATATATATATATTATTAATATATAAATATATATATATATATATAATAACTATATATTTATAATTATCTATAAATATATATATATATATATTAATATATATTATATATATATATATAAATTAATTTATTTTTTTTTTTTATTTTTTTTTTTTCAGTTGTTACACCATCATGTACATCGGGCGAGCCATTCAGGTAGGGGTATTGCAAAATAACGTACCAAGTTTTCATTAAGCCGCTAGCGCAAATTACGCATATATATATATATATTTATTATATTATATTATTTATATATATAATTTATATATATAATATATATATATATTATATATTATAATATATTATATATAAATATATATATATATATAATTATATATAATATATATTAATATAATAATAATAATAATAATAATATATATATTATATATATATCATAGTGTTATTATATAATATTATTATTATTAAATATACTACTATATTATTATATATATATATATTTAAATTATATTATATAAATTAATATATAAATATTTAATTATATAATATATATAAGAAATAATATATTATATATTATATAAATATTAATATATATTATATACGTATTTTTTAATTATGATTATAAAGGAGAATATGAACTAATAAATGAAATTAGTCCGCAAGTAAACGTATTAGTGAGGTTATTCTACTTTATTTATTTATACGCATTCAGCGACACTAATAAGAGGAAGTACATGAGACGAGATATTTCATTTTAATTTCTATCAACCAAAAATGTTAACTGTGACTCAATTAGGTACCCGCATTATCTAACTAAGCCTTGTATTTGTTTGATTGGAAGTTTTTTTCATGAATGAAATACTTTCTCCGTAATATTTTCTAGCTTTACCTTTTTTGATAAACTCTGTTTACTCGTTTCGATTTACACTTTAATATGACCCTAAACTACTGCAGTAATGATGTTCTAATTACTTCTTGTTTAATGCTTGCTTTAACCCTACAATTGGATTTACCTATTAATCCAATGACTTATTTTACTTATTTCAGATATAGACATCATTAAACAAAAACAATTTATTCAACATTTGATTAGATTTATATCTTATATAATTATTTTTATTACAACAACGTCATGGCATGTTTCTTTAAGATTTCTAAGATTAAGCATTTATACCGAATGAACACTTGAGGTCAGCATAATCGTTTACAATATTATATACGTATTGATTGTCTAGATCCATGTATACTGGTCAAATCAATGTTCCTATAACTAGCGAGCCTTAATCACATGGGGCATTTACTTTGACTATAAGACTCCCCATCATCACTCTAACCAAGAGAATTTAAGCTGTCAGAGATCACTAATGACTTATCAATGGCACCATATTCTAATAATTCATTTCAAAAATATTAAACACATTAAACTTCAAATGTTTGCGTACAGATGAGAACTTAGAAATATTGGAATCATTTATCCAAACTAAAAAAACTATTGAAATCTACACTTATAAATATATATTAACTAACAATTGTACTATATAAAATTTTAATTTGGCAATCTACTGAATGCTGAAATAATTGCGCTTGAATTTCTTAAGAGGCTTAACTTTTGTTTTTAGTAAAACAATTGTTAGAATACAGCATGCTGTGATAGGAGCCCCGAATCGATTCTCGGACAAACAGAAATTAAGATAAAAATAATACGAATCATTTATATTATACAAAAAATTTGATCACTATTGTGTTATATGGAAGTTTATTATCTTGATTTTGGAAGAATTTAAGTAATATTACGCTGATATTATTGAATGAATATTCATTATACATTCAAAACAATATACTTGCGATGGGTTGGCCTACTATTTATATCAAGAACCGTCAGTTTTTTTTGTTATACAATTTTCGTAAGAACGTGCTAAATTTCATCAATACACTAGGATCTAGCAACTTTATTTTATTTAAGGAAACCGGTATTATTATCTTTACGTGTGGATTAATAACCATACTTCTTACATTTTTTTTGCGCTAAGTTATTAAGAAAAACGATTAATTGTACAATCAATGGAGCAATGTTCTTTCGTTATCGTAAGCACTTTATTGCAAAGGAACTGCCTTTAATTATATATATATTATATAATATATATTTTATATTAAATATATTATTATAATATATAAATTATATATATTTATATAAATTATAATTTATTATATTAATTATTATAAATTTATATTCTATTATAGAAATATTGTAAATAGTTTAGGTATTAATATTAATTATATTATAATAATATATATATATAATAATTATATTAATAATCTGTTTATTAGCAAATTTAATAGGGTTATATTTAATATCTTTAGTAACATTATTATGTTAGGTCAGATATATACGGAAATTATCAGACAATTTTAGGGATATTTATATATATATTTATATATTATATATATACTTTATATAATAATATATTATTATTATATATATACTATATTTATATATATATATATATATATATATATATATAATTAATTAATATATAATATTATATATATATAATATATATATATTATATATATAAATATATAATAAATTATATATATTATATATTATAATCTATTAAATCTATATAAACTAAATATTAATGTTAAGGAGAAAAGAAAGAAGAAAATTTACAAAACTTTTAATATTTAGTTAGAGTAACGAAAGCTTAATTCTCTCACTAACGTTTAGTCATATGAAGAAATTTTTTAAATTCTCTTGTGCTGATAGCACATGGGCTTTGAAAACTCCTCTCTATCAAATCTTGCTTCTTTCGTGAATGGTATTATGATTTAAAGTATACAAAGGAAATACAATTTCACGCTGAGAACGAATATTGAATGTAAAGCCACATACTCATATTCACAAACTAAATATGATACAAATAGGGAAAAGGAATACATTGCTGGATATGCTGGTCAAATTGTTACAACCTCTAATTGTTATACAAAAAAAAAAAAAAAAAAATATTATATATAATATATATATATATATATATAATTATATTTCTACAATTTTATAATTTATAGGGTATTTCTCTTATTCTATTAATATTAAATAATATATTTTTAATAACATAAATATTATATTTCTAATTATTAATATATATAATTTAGTGTATAAAATAATATATTATACATGTAATAAATTATTTATCTATATTAATATATATATATAATATATTATAAAATATATTATATAATTAATTTTTTATTATATATTATTAATTATTTCTCAAAACTACAATTATGACTACAGCGATATCAAGGAATACATTTTGGAATCCTGGTAAATTTTAGATATGATTAAAATTGATATTAAAAAAAATATAAATATAAAAAAAAAAAAGAAAATTATAAAATATTTATTACTAATATTATATTTACGTTTTACTATAAGTGTAATAAAACTGGTTCGAGGAAAATTTTAAATTAGAATCTCTTCTATTAAATATTTGCTTTTTTTCTATATTCACTCTAATAGTAGTAAAATACCTCAAGGGTATATTAAAACCTGCACCGATGGAAGTGGAGGAACGGAGGTCTCTTTTCGGCTTTTTCCGGGAACTACGGGGTAAGGATTAATTTCCCCCTCTACGGGGAGGGTCTCCGGAACCACCCGCTCTTTTGAGTACTTGTGGTATGTCGCGGGGGTTCCTAACCGCCTGCTCCCTACGGGGTATAGAGGAAAACGTAACCGCGCCATATAATATTAACTAATACCTCGTGTTCCCGTTCGGTCTCAGAGCCTAATTTAGCTCGTGTAAATTATAATATTTACTAAATATATATATCAATATATAAAATATATATAATATTATTCTATATATATATCTAATAGTTATAGTTATAAATAATAATATTTAATTAATAAATAATATATATAATTTAAATATATATACAATATATATATTTATATATATAATAAGTATATATTAATATTATATATATCTATTATATATATATTAATATTATATATTTATATTATATATTTAGTCCCTGCTCCTAAAAAAAAATAGCAAATATTATTGTTTTTATTATTTTATTATTATTATATTAATATTATTTTTTATGTACATTTACGCCAACTAAAATTTTGCAAGGGAAGGTAAGATATTAACATGCCTTATCTCTGGGATTAATGAAACAAAAGTTGGATTCAAGAACTTAGTTTAATAAAGCAATCCGAGTCCCGTCAAGTGGACATCCCAGGTGTACTCAGAACTCTGATTCTTATCATTTAGTCTTTTCCTATTAATATATATGTTTATTATTACTATTTAATATCTTTTAACATCTTATCTAATTGCGATTATTATTGAACAATATTTAACATCTCAAAATAAATGAATAAGGGATTTATATAAAAACAGGCTGGACTACACTGGTTGATCTCGGCTGTAGGAACTCGGTTGCTTAAAAAACTGTTCTTATTATAGAAATCCAACTTTATTTTAAGGGTTGGAGTGATGGCTCAGTTATTGTAAATCACGCGCCAACATGCGGTTGAGTTATCAATCCCAGATGAAGGCAGTTAATTCTTTACCTTACCATTATATGTTTTCTAATTTATCTTTAATTATAATATATAATATTAATATTTATATAATATATATATATATATATAATTATATAATATAATATATTTATTTAATCATTTATTATATATATATATATAATATATTTTATATTATAATATTAATTATAATTATATTCTAATTATATCATAAGATAAATTATTATATTATTTATATTACTATATTATTATTATATAATATATTATATATTAATATATATTATATATATATTTTATATATATTAATATATATTTAATTATATATATTATATATATCGAAATCAATTTCTAAAGACGCCAAAATGTATGGTAATTCATAAAGAGCAAATTTTATTTTCCGACATACTACTCTCGAAAAATTACCGATACCGAACCGATACCCGAAACCTTATTCATAAATCGACCGATACCTATAACTGATACCTATAAGTTAATCCATGCGAGTAGTAATAGGGAGTTGAACGTTAATCGGCAGCCAGAATGTTGCATATCCATATATAGGTAAGTTTGCAATGTCTGTCAAAGTAACATTATTGGCACATCCGGTTTTTTTTTTAATCATAAGATTGACGTTGTCAAAGGTTAGGTAGTTTTTTAAGGTTTGGGAGTTACCGAAATTTATGTTCTTTCGAAAGGTTCAAAACTGAACTCAAGAGTTTGGCCAATCAAGCAGGTGTTTATTGGTTCCTGGAAGGTTTTAAATAATCGAGCTTAAATCATTTTTTTTTATGGTTTAAACGACTTTTATCGATGTTTTTTAATTTGGATGTTTAGAACGATGTTTAAATTTTCTTTCTACGTGCTATGGTTAACTGTTTTTTATTAACCTTCGAATTTAATATAATCATAAAAGAAAATTCATTACAATTTTTATAAATTCAGTTTTAGAATATTTATTTTATGTTGTAGTTACTATTATCGATTCAGAAGTTGAGTTATCAGTAGGCCAAAGGTAAAGAAATAGCTCACGTGAGAGTACTTATATCATATTTTTTGTAGCTCTAGAGTACTAGTGATGCAGTATTAGATTCCTCCGTATTATATTATTTATTATATTTACTTTGTATTTATATTTTTTATTAATTATTATTATATTATTATTATTATATTTATTATTATTATTTAATTTAATTATTATTATATATTAAATTATTTTAATTTATATAATTTATTAATATTATCATTATCAGTAGTTAGGCTTATCGTATCGGGCAAAAATTTGGAGGCGCTAGGTGGTGAGGTAACCTCGTCGTTAGACGAGGTACGTATCTGGTAGTGCTCACTATAAAAATTGAAATGATCGTAGTAAGTTAGAAATTGGAGAAAGGATTCGAAGCGGTAGTCGGACCCTAAGGATTCAATTTATTCGGCAGTATTTTCCGCACCGGTGCTATGGCTCCGGTGCGGTGACCAATGATGTTATTTAAATATTTGTATATAATAAAAAGGATATTTTTTAGTTTATATATGTCTTAATTGAAAATAACCTACGTTTAAAGATTCTCGAATATAAGGGTTATGAGCTCGTAAAGGGTGTCTGGGGACCCCTAGGAAGGGGCAGGGTCCCCCGGAAGAAATAGTGAAGAAAAGAAGTGAAGAAAGAAGTCAGAGTCCGGAGTCAGAGAAGGAAGGGAAGAGTCTGAGCAGACGGAGTCGGAGTGACACGGCGCTGGGTGCTGGATCTGGTGCGGGTCGTGAGTAAATTTCAAATCTATTCGTTAGTTCCATATTTGTATCAAATAAATTTTTAATAAGGTCATTAGAACTCGAATATAGATGAGGTGGTATAAGTTAATTAAGTGTTATGGGGACCCCAGGAGGGGGGTCCCAGAAGAAAAGCACAGAGAGTGCATAACAGAAGATGGAGGAAGGAAGTCATAGGAAGGATGGAAAGTAGAAGAAGGAGGACGAGAAGTGTCCAGATTTTAAAAAGAGAGTAAGAGCTAGGAATGAACATAGAAGTTCAAGTCTGGGTTTAGAGAGTTGGACAGATATTAATATAGAAAACTTTATTGGAATTATTTATCATTAATTATTTTAATTTTATTATTATAATTATTATTATTATTATTATTATTATTTTATTATGGCTATTTTGGAATTCTTTTATTTCATATGGGGGAATATCCTATGTTCATGCTTACCTTGCATGTGATTGGTTACAATATTCCTTATCTCTTTAAAGCTTGTATTTGGTCAGTAATGTTATATTATCTTTTTCACTCTAAACTTATTCTTAAAATCATCTAATCTGTCCGTAGTTTTAAACCTCGGTAAGATTAAGGTTTGTGCTCTTTTGATTATCCATTACACCCCAGTGTTTCTATTTCATCAACGCTGTATTACCGTATGTATTCAATTCATGAATCGTTCTTATACAAATATATACCTTTCTTAATATTACCATTCAGAAATTTGTACATATAGGGATATATATCACAACGATCCAGGTCTGTGAGTGGGTGTCAATTCTATATAAAATACAAATCCTAAATAAGGCTCTGATATTATTTATGTGTTACTGATCACTACTGGCAATATTCTTGTTAAAAAGGCTTATGTTTTTTATAGTCTTCAGCAGATGAAATTACTTATTGTATATGTCAAACATAGCATTGTGATAAAGATTGGGATTGTGGCAACACTTATTTTTTGTCATGTTTATATAATAACCCGGCGAGAAACCGTTATTAGCAGAAGCGGGGAGGATCGTATAGTAAGTACAACTTTACTTTTATACCTTTCTAAATATACTAAATACATTAGATACTGGGTCATAATTATTAGATATATGGAGATGTGTCAGTGAAACTAGGCGTATTTGTAAACACCTACATCTAATTAATCGGGTAATTCCTACTATAATGTTGGTATTATTTACTTCAGATAAAATATTTGTTCTAGTTACGTATAAGAGAATATGTAAGTGCAAATAATACGAAGAAAACGTAGAATATTTAGGCTTAACGTTAATGGTACCGTAAGAGCTTTATATGCTATACCTGGAATATTATTATTACACATATTAAAAAAATGAATAACGATTATATAGGAATTCTTGAACTATTTATTGAACAGTATTCTTTTAAAACCTCGATAGATGTTAACAATTAAAAATTTATTTTGCCATATTTAGAAGATAAATTGGCTAGTAGGATTAACTATTTAACAAGGCTGCATCTGATCTCTATCATCTATATTATATATACTTTTTAACAGGACTATGGTTTTCTGAGCAGAAGCTTTTATTTACATATGTCTGGCTTTACATAAGGGATGCGTGTTGAAGAAGTGAAGTTAAAAACAATATCTTTATAACGGAAAATCTTCTTCTCTATTGTTTTGTGGCAATTATAATTTAAGACTATATAAAGGCGTTTAAATCTAAAAGTCCTCGTAGAATAACCCCTTGGACCAATATTTATGCATCGTAAGGAACCAGTGGATATATTATATATAATATATATAATATTATTATAACATATTATTAATATATATATATTTATATATATATTTATTTATATTTATATTATATATATAATATAATAATTATATATTATATTTATATATT
>JABUQX010113976.1:22500-26108 GCA_015478945.1 Trachelipus rathkii
CTTTACGTCTTTACTGTCACAACATCAATTTTTGTTTATTAAACATGGTATATATATATATATATATTATATATATATATATATATAATAGTATATATTATATATATATATATATATATCTATATATATAATATTATATATATATACAATATATTATATTTTATACTATATATATCCCTAACACATCACCCACCACAACAATACCGATAACATCAACACAACACCAACTAACGCCCAATCGCAACACAACAACAACAAACAACAACAACAACAACAAAACAACTACAAAACCAACTAAGTTGTCTTTCATCTACAATTTCTGATCTATTTTTAATATATATATATATATATATATATATATATATATATATAATATATATATATATTATATATATATATATATATATATATATATATATATACTGGAAGAAGATGAAAAAAGAAGAAATGTTTCACAGAGGATGTATGCGTGCTTACAGGTTAAGTTGTGTTTTTATATATGTTTCAATACTCGCAAATGAAAGGTACGAGGGACCCACTTAATGGTTCACTGATGACAAAAGGATGATGATGATTCAGAAATGGGGGTATAGAGCTGAAATGGGATACGAGATGGAGGTACTCGTGCCAAATAACTCGCGTTTCGACTGTTATCAATCCCAGTGTAACAAAGATGGATGTAGCTAGGAGTTTTTTATACTAGATTCTTATTTTTCTTTATACGAAACGTGTTTCCTTATGTAAAGTTTTTCAAAACATTTTGTTTTCGCGAGAAAATTGTCAATTTTTTTTATAGAAAAACAAGGTTTTTTGTGTTGACCTAAAGGGTAAAGCAGTACGCGCAACCCATTGGTACTCCCCCACCCATTGGTCCATTCCGTGTTTTTACGCTTTAACTGCTTTAACTAACTGATTTCTGTTTTATGTCCTAGCAGAACACGCATTTAATGAAAATAACACTCGTATAACAGTTATAACATTGGTAAGCTGTAGTAAGTGGTAGTAGTAGTGAGGTAGTAAAGTAGTAGTAGTAGTAGAATAAGTAGTAGTAGTAGTATAGTAAGTATTAAGTAGTAGAAACATCGAATGAATTTTGTTATTAATAAATATATCTCCTTGTTTTATTATTCAACGTATACATTATATAAATTCGTTTTTCTTTAAACTTTGAACTTAGACTTAATATATATACTATACATATATATATATAGTATATACTATATATATATATATATATATTATATATATATAGTATATATATATATATTATGATATATATAATATATATATATATATATATATATTATATATATATATCAGCACAAACCAGACAGATGCGAGACAACAATATACACGAAGATAAAACCAATTAACTTAACAAAAAAGAAAAAAAACACACGACAACAACAACAAAGCAATGCCAACAACAACAACAAGAACGACAACAAAACAAAACTAATGCCGACATCACAAAAACTTTAGGTCCCTAACTTATTCTTTAATCAAATATAATACATTATGTGACTGCGATAAAGTTGACATTAACAAATCAACAGTGAATCTAACATGACAACGTTTCTACTTATATTTTTCTAACATTGGCTAGATTTTTCGGTTTTGAGATATTTATGAAAGACAACTTATTTTTATGTTTAGTACGGAAGATAATTTCAGTAAAAATCACGTTTTTAACTGACTAAGGACACTTAAAAGGAGTTTGGGCAAATAGCCTCTGCATGGGTCCATCACACCCTCTCTCTCTGACCCATGCTTTACTGCTTTATAGCTTTACGTACTGTTTGTGCACCCATTTTCATGAAAATAACTTAGTAATAATAGTAAAGATTCTTATTACCTAACAGCAGGATACTGGAACCAGAAGTAAAAGATGCTATCGATTTACTTAATGTATGTTACATCAAACATTAAGCTAGAATGGATACAGAGTCCGTATAACAGTTGTAGTGGTAATAGTAGTAGTAGTAATAGTAGTAGTAGTAGTAGAAGCAGTAGTAGTAGTAGTAGTAGTAGTAATAATAGTAGTAGTAACAGTAATAGTAGTAGTAGTAGTAGTAGTAGTAGTATTAAATAATAGTAATAGATTCCAAAGTAGTTAACAGTAAGTAGTATTAGTAGTAGTATGGCTGGTAGTAGTAGTAGTAGTAGTAGTAGTAGTAGTAGTAGTAGTAGTAGTAGTAGTAGTAGAAACACAGAGTGATTTTTATTACTATTAAATATATCATCCAATTCTATTCAATCGTATACATTTTATATTTTCTCTAAGCTTTAAACACGGACTTAAATTGTAACATTTAATAAAAGTTTTCCACTGCACAACTTCGAATCACTAAAGCTAGATTAAAACTAATCTTAATTCGTATCAGTGAATAACATCCTCTACCGTGATTGGCTCATTTCATTCAATCACAGTGAAGGATTGTTTGATAAGAGATCCCAAAACATAGATAGGTGAAGAAGAAGAGTTATAAGTACAAAGATCCAAAAACACAGATAGCTGAAGAAGAAGATGAGTTATCGGATGCTCTGGTTCAGGAGCCTGAGTCGGAGCCAGACTAGAATTCTGGATCCTGAGTCGGAGCCGGACTGGAAGTCTGGCTTCAGACGCGGGTCTGAGTCGCGCGAAACCGGCGCAATATTACTACGCAGACGCGGAAATATTTTTTGGGTTACGCTATGAGTCATAAATTTTTATGTTTTGCGAAGAAACATTTCATAAAAACATATTTTTACTGGCCCTAAGCAGTTAAAGCCGTTTCGTCAGATTGAACTGGAGGGCGCACCCTTTATCCATTCTCTCTCTGCGATCGTTTCTTTTACTGCTTTTACAGCTCATAAACCTAGGTTTTTTACTGGCACTATTACATTTATTTTAATAACATTTAGTTATATACACATTTAATGTTTATATATATATTATATATCTATATATATATTAATATATATAATATATATTATATTACTATATTATATTATATATATATATATATATAATATAATTATATTTTATATATATATTATATATATATATAAATATATAAATTATATATATATATAGTATACTATATATATAATATATATATATTATATATATATATACTATATATTATATATATATAATATTTATATATTATTATATATATATAATAATTTATTATATATATATATATATATATATATATATATATATATAGTATATATATATATATATAATATATATATATATATATATATATATATTTATATATATTACGTATATACTACGTATTACTGCCAAAGTTGATACAAAATAGTTTTAATTAAAAATATTTTTATTACATACTTAAAATATACAGTATGTGCACGTGTGTAAATAATCTTTACCGCCACCCACAAACATCATGGTGATCACCTCCTGAAGGGAATGAAACATAATTTCCAGATATCTCATTTCGTATAGTAGTTATTATATAATTGATCACCCTCTGCTTTGCACATGTGTCAAGATTTAGCTCTGCTAAAGTACGTATATTAGATGAAATTTTTAGATAAATAGGTAGGGGAATCTTCGTTTTAAAACGTTCCACGTTGACAATATATGTTTTATACAA
>JABUQX010113977.1:0-15853 GCA_015478945.1 Trachelipus rathkii
ATGCATGGCATATGTCTGTACAGTAGTCAAACTCGTCCCAATCCTTTATATATACGAGCATGTCTGCATCCACTGCTTCCACGGCTGCTGTTATGCGTATCTCAGCAGCTACATTAACCGAACTGAAGATACGCATAACAGCAGCCGTGGAAGCAGTGGATGCAGACATGCTCGCAAAGGTTTGGGACGAGTTTGACTACTGTACGGACATATGCCGTGCATCCAATGGTGGACATATTGAGCACCTTTGATTTGGTATGGGAAAAATATTTATGCTTAGTATTGTAACATAAACTTAATTGCAGATTTCTATGTTCAATAGTTTTCATAATAAACTCTTTTCAAATCGGATGATTCTTTTTGAAACACCCTGTATATATATATATTGTCGAGAGGTAAAATGGTCGACAGGTATAGTTATGTATATTATTATTATTATATATATATATTATTGTTATATATTATATATATATATATATATATCAAAATATCTATATGTATATAAAAGAAAGTATATATATTATATATATATATATATATATATATATATATATATATATATATATATATATATATATATATATATATATATATATATATATATTATTTGAGTTATTGTTGGTTGGTTATTAGATATATATATTTTGAAAATAGATATTATATATATATATATATAGCGTCTTAATTACTTAAAGCGTTCAGTTTTAACCAGGGATGGCACGAAAAAAATCAAATTAAAAAAATCAATTGAGTTTTTTACTTGATTTTTTTATAAATAAATCATGATTTTTTTGATTTTATTGATTTTTTTTTGATTTTTTTGATTTTTTTTTTATTTTTTTTTATTTTTTTTTTTTTTTTTTTTGTATATTTAAGTAATTTAACTTCAATAGAAATAAAAAATTAAAATAAAATATATATTATGAAGTTTTTAATATATTTTTTTCAATTTTCAACAAACTATTGGCATTTCAATTTTCGTAAGTCTGTAACATTCTTTAGTGCTGCTGTTTCATTGTTTCCATTGTAAGATTTTGAACCCAGAGCTAGGGTCTAGGGTTAAAAATTGAAAATTAATGCCAGATGCAGACTAATTATATATATATTAGTATATATATATATATATATATATTTAACAAAATAAAAAAAAGAAAAATATATATATATATATATATATATATATATATATATATATATATATATATATATATATATATATATTGTTTTTGTATAATGTCGTATAATAGATATGTTAGGCCAGTATTTGAATATTGTCTACAATTTTAGCACCCTTATTAAAAAAGAAGGATATGCTGAAGAGGGAGCAACGTAAAGCAACGAGGAGGTAGATTTTTGGCTTTGAAGATAAGAATAGGTGTGAAGTTGTCTAGATAGGCCCATGCGGCTTCTTAAATATCATTATTATTTATTATTTATTATGGGTTGACTGGGACATTCTAGAGGGGCCAATGCAGCTTCTTAATTATTAATTTTTATTGGTTGACTGGGACAGTCTAAAAAAGATCATGCGGCTTCTCAAATATTATTCTTATTTATTTTGAGTTGACTGGGACATTCTAGAGGGGTCAATGCGGCTTATTAAATATTATTTTAATTATTAATTATTATTGGTTGACTGGGACAGTCTAGATAGGCCCATGCGGCTTCTTAAGTATTATTCTTATTTATTATTTGATATTTATTATGAGTTGACTGGGACATTCTAGAGGGGCCAATGCGGCTTCTTAATTATTAATTTTTATTGGTTGACTGGGACAGTCTAAAAAGGACCATGCGGCTTCTTAAATATTATTCTTAATTATTATGAGTTGACTGGGACATTCTAGAGGCGTCAATGCGGTTTCTTAATTATTATTTTTAATTATTAATTATATATATTATTATTGGTTAACTGTGACAGTTAGATAGGCTTATGCTGCTTAAGTATTATTCTTATTTATTATTTATTATGGGTTGACTGGGACACATTCTAGAGGGGCCAATGTGGTTTTTAATTATTAATTTTTATTACTTAATAACTGTCTGGAAGCGAAAATTACTTGTATTATCTATTTTATTATGGTTGACTGGGATATTCTAGAGAGGTTAATGCAGCTTCTTAATTATTATCCAGAATAATAATTAAGCTGCATTGGCTCTTCTAGAATGTCCCAGTTATTGTACAAGAATATACAGCCGTGCATGTCCTTTAGACTGTCCCAGTCAACACAAAAATAATAATTAAGAAGCCGTATATTCTCTAGAATATCCCAGTAACACACACAACACAGCAGAATAATACTTACTAAAGCCGTATGGGTTTATGTCCCAGTCAAATCAATAATAATTAATAATTAAAAATAATAATAAGCCACATGGCTCTAAAATGTCCCAGTCAACTCATTATAAATAAGAATAAGACTTAAAATGCCGCATGGTCCTTTTTATTTCCCAGTCGACCAATAAAAATTATAATTAAGAAAAGCCGCATTGGGCCCCTCTAGAATGTCCCGGTCAAACCATAAAAATTAAGAATTAGGAATAATTTTTTAAAAATAATTAATGTAATTACGAATAGCACGAGTACTGCAGAAGCCACATGGGCCTACCTACACTGTCCCAGTCAACCAACAATAATTAATAATTAAGAATATTAATTAAAATGTCGCATTGGTCCCTCTAAAATGTCCCAGTCAATCCATAATAATTAATAAATAAGAATAATAATTCAGAAGCCGACTGTCCTAGTCAACCCATAATAATTAATAATTAAGAATAATTTATTCTTAATTATTAATTATGGGTTGACTGGGACAGTCTAGATAGGCCCATGCGGCTTCTGAATTATTACTCTTATTTATTAATTCTTTTGTTGGTTGGACTGGGACAGTCTAGAAGGCAGATGTGGCTTCAATTATAAATACTATTCATTTATCATATTAATTATTATTATTAAAAAATTATTCTTAATTCTAAATTTTTATGGGGTTGACTGGGACATTCTTAAGGGAATGTGGCTTTTCAATTATTAATTTTATTAGTTGACTGGGAAAGTCTAAAAGGGACCATGCGGCGGCTTAAGTATTATTGTTATTTATTTTGAGTTGACTGGAAACATTTTAGAGGATTAATGTAATGTGGTTATTATTATATTTTTAATTATTAATTATTATTGGTTGATTGGGACAGTCTAGATAGGCCCATGCTGCTTCTTAAGTATTATTTTTATTTATTATTTATTATGGGTTGACTGGGACATTCTAGAGAGTGCTACCGTGACTCTTAATTATTATTTATTTTTTTGGTTGACTGGGAAAGCCTAAAAAGGACCACCTGATCCCTTATTATTCTTATTTATTATGAGCTGACCTGGGACATTCTAGAGATGTCAATGCGGCTTCTTAATTATTATTTTTAATATTAATTATTATTTGAGTGGGACAGTCTAGATAGGCCCATACGTCTTCTTAAGTATTATTCTTATTTATTATTTATTATGGGTTGACTGGGACATCCTAGAGTGGTCAATGCGGCTTCTTAATTATTAATTTTTATTGGTTGACTGGGACAGTCTAAATACTACCACATGCGGCTTCTTAAGTATTGTTCTTGTTATATTATGGGTTAACTGGGGACATCTCTAGAGGTTCATGCAGCCTTAATTATTATTGAGACATCTTTAATTATTAATTATTATGGTTGACTGGGACAGTCTAGATTGGGCCCATGCGGCTTCTGAATTATTATTATTCTTTATTATTAATCAATTATAATGGATTGACTGGGGACATTCTAGAGGGGCCAATGCGGCTTTAATTATTATTCTTAAGTATTAATTTTATTTTGATTGACTGGGACAGTTTAGGTAGGCCCATACGGCTTTTTAATTATAATTTACCATTCAACACTAATATTAATTATTATTAAAAATTATTCTTAATTTTAGGCTGAATACTTCTAGATTGATTCTGCGTCTTCTTATCGTCTCTTTATTTATATATGTATGTCTGGAGCTAGATGGATAGATAGTTGTATTTGTTATATAAATAGTAAAAAGATATATATATATATATATATATATATATATATATATATATATATATATATATATATATATATATATATATATATTTCGCATGACGTCACGAATCTGAAAATCAAAAAATCAAAAATCAATAAAATCAAAAAAATCAAAAATTGATTTTTTTCTAAAAAAATCAAAAAAATCCCCAACCCTGATTCAATCACAGTATAAATGTACTATGGTTCAATTGAATCGTTGATAATCGTAAAAAAAATTATCGAAACTTCAATTCGAAAGAAAATTATTTTTATCGATATATAAATAATCGGAAAATATCAGAAACAAACATCGATAGTGTTATCCCTAAAAAAACGCCGAAATTTGTCAATTTTATTTTTCGGAGCGTAATTTTTCATATTTTTATTAAAAATATGCATTTATAATATACGCTAATCGGTAAAAAAAACTTCAAAGAATTTTTTGATACCATTTTTGTAAATTATAAGTTTATAGTTTTAATGTAATAGTTACGTAAAGTTTATTCACCTCAGCTAAAGTATTACCAAAATATGAACTTGAAATGTATAAATGTTGGCAAATCTGTAAAAAACTTCAAATAATTTTTTGATACCATTTTTGTACATTAAGTATATATAGTTTAATACAATATTCATATGATTCAGAGTCCACAATTATCCACAATTACAAAATACTGTATTAAAGAACCATGCTACCAAGTACATATGTGTTCACACTAATTGAATATTTGCTTCGCAATGATTCAATTTGGGTATCAAAATATTTTACTTCATTAATCGAGGGATAGCTGTTGTTAATTTTCTTAAGTTTTGCCTATTAAAGACGGCGAAAAGTTCACTTACATACAACCTGTTATAGAAGATAGGCGTAAAGTTATAAGTTAGCTATAAAAAGGTTCAGTAAGCTTGTGAAAGGTCTTAGTAGGCCATAGAGTTTGCTCTGACTCAGCCTAATTTTGTATATATTTTTATATGCTTGGTCTTCAGCATTAGAAAGTTTTGAGTTGTGTAATTCTTTACATTAGGTTACAAAAATTGAGTGTTGTCATTTTACAAAAACTGGAAAAAATATTTTTGTGTAATTTTGAGATTTTTTTTAGCAGAACATTATAAGTATTTAGAGCCAATAGACATATATATGTTGTTAATAGCATAGAGCATATATGTTATATATATTATATATTATAATATATATTATATATAAAGAAGTTATTATTATATATATATATATTACATATATATATATATTAAGATATTATCCGTATATATATATATATATATATATTATTATTATTACTATATATATATTATTATTATATATATATATATATTATATTATATATATATATATATATATATATATATATAGTATATATATATATATATATATATATATATATATATATATATTATATATATATATTATGTTACATATACATATACAGGGTTATATATATAGTGCTGTTACCTAAAAAAGGCCCACAATTTTAAGTTTGGCAATAACTACTAAACTATTTAACATATATGAATTTTAAAATAAGTTCTTAGATCGCCAGGTCCTATGTATGTTACCACATAAAAATTTTTTGTTTTGCTTAAAAATTTTAAACTCGAAGTGAAAAAAAAAAAAGCCCGCTTTTTGCAAAAAGGGCCCATGTGTATGACAAAAAGGGCCCACCCTTTTAACTCTTGCTAGAGTTAATTTTTGGTATTTTTAGGTTATTATCTTGTTATTTGATGTTTTTGTGTGACTAAATAGTGGCAGAATTTTGTTTTGTGCCTGAAATTAACTCTACCCATAAGAACTTAAAAGGTTCGAACAAAAATTTTTCAAAAATCATCCCATTTGGGTCAACCCTCATCTCTCTCTAGAGTTAATTTTTTTGTGTTCTTTTTTGTGTTATTATTTTTATTATTTAAGTTTTTGGGGAGTAAATGGAAGAATTTTTTTTTTTTTTTTTTTTTTTTTTTTTTAATTAAAAAAAAAATATTAAAATAAAAATTATTTTTTTTTATTAAAATTAAAAAAAAATCCATGTGGGTTATTTTTTATTTTTTTCTATATATATATATATATATACAACAAGAAAATAAAGATGGGCCCTTTTTACATAACATTTATGAAAAGTGGGCCCTTTTTACATAACAAAAAATATTGTTTTGGATTTTTTAGACAATATACTACAGTAAACCAAAAATAAACAATATACCATGTTGTTAGGTGTTATAACACATATACAGGCCAATTTTCATTCAAAAAAAAAGTGGGCCTTTTTTGTCATACAAATGGGCCCTTTTTGTATGGTCTTTTCGATGGTACCGGTAAAGGATATTACACCTGTAAATTTTTGAAATGTGTCAAATTACCCAACATGGAACTGAAAAAGTTTAACATCCAATATTAATATAATTTCTAGAGTTCTTAATGCAGTATTGACTGGAAAAGTACCAAAATGGTTTTTCACGATCGTCAAAGTAGGTGAAATTTTTCAAAATTTCAAAATTCCCAAAATTCAAAAAATTGAATTTGAACCATTATAACACCTTTAAACATGCATACTCAATGGGGTTAATAGGTCCACCAATTTTTTTCGCTCTACACATCATATATACGGAGATACAGGGTGGGCCTTTTTTGCATAACAAAATTGGTGGGCCTTTTTTAGGTAACAGCACTATATATATATATATATATATATATATATATATATATATATATATATATATATATATATATATATATATATATATATATGATACCCAAACCATCCACATGCATTAATAACTAAGTTATGGTCACACATGCCATCTAACATTAATAACTACTATAACTAAAAACCCGCCAATTTGGCTTCGTCAATATATTATATGATACCCAATTTTGTATATATTTTTATATGCTTGGTCTTCAGCATTAGAAAGTTTTGAGTTGTGTAATTCTTTACATTAGGTTACAAAAATTGAGTGTCGTCATTTTACAAAAACTGGAAAAAATATTTTTGTGTAATTTTGAGATTTTTTTAGCAGAACATTATATTTAGAGCCAATAATGGATATTAAAATTGAAGTTGAATTTAAAAATGAACTCTTAGAAAGTTCACAAGAATTTAGAAACGATGGTCAAAGCTTTGAACAAGGTTTATCATCTGAAGAAACTCAGGTATGGGAATTATTATTATTATTATTATTATTATTATTATTATTATTATTATTATTATTATTATTATTATTATTATTTGAAGGAAGGAAGGAAACCTTTTGTTGGTATTACAAGAGAAGTATGTGGATATGTTAAAGTATAAAGTAAGAAAAAAATAGAGTGGTAGAATGAAAAGCTGATTTGTTTAATAAAAGTAAAAAGAAGCGTGGTTGAATGTACTGAAAGACATTGATGAGGTCTCGAAAGAATGATGTATGGAAATATATAAGGCAGAGAAGAGGAAGACTAAAAGTTTTATATGTAGGAGGAAAAAAGAGAAAATGAACAGTTTGGAAGGAGGATGAATGGGGACTTATAAAGGAATAGGAAGCTCTTCTGGAAGGAAGTATACAAAAGGTTTAAAATGAATGTAAAGGGAATCTTCAGAGAATAAAGATTAGGTATGGTACTTTCGTGACTAATCAAATGGATGAGAGGAGAGAGTGGATGCAACACTTCAAAAATCTATGTAACATTAACAGTAATGAAGAGGTGATAGTGAATGTGTGTGGGTTTGATGGTATAAGAAGAAATAGCTCATTTGTTGAATAGGTAATTAGTTGGGAGGAAGCAATATCATTGGTAGAGCACTCGCCAAACAAAGCGAGGGTCCTAAGTTCACAACTGGTCGGGTTGGAGAATGTGAGCTATTCTCTCTTTGGGCTTGGCCCCATCCTGCTCGGATGTTAATCGAGTACACCCCTTGATTAGGGCTCTGCCCATGAGTGGTGGTGTATATATTTAAAAAAAAAAAAAAAAAAAAAAAAATAGGTAGAGTGAGAAAATTGAAGAGTGATAAATATGAGTGTAGCGATAGAATTACTGATGAAATGATAAAAACTGTAGGCAAGATTGTGATTGACTGGACATGGAATTTGTGTAACAAATCTTTTATAGAGGGTATAGTTCCAAAGCATTGTAGGAGAGCAGTAATAGTACCCTCATATTCAGATGAGGGGAAAAAGGAAACTGTAGGAATTATATGGCAATTAGTTTATGGAGTGTTTTAGGGTTGTAAAAGTGCTTTGAGTAATTGATGGGCTGATTGGTGATGAATAAGGTGCATTTAAAAGTGGTAGGGGATGTGTAGATCAAATTTTCACATTGTAACAAATGAGAGAGAGGATGATCAAATTGTATTTAGGTTTTATGGACTTGCAACAGGCATTTGATAGGATTAATAGGAAAGCTCTGTGACAGGTGTTAGTGATATATGGTGTTGGTAGTGGGCTTCTGAATGGAATCAAAAGTATGTATAATGATAGTGAAGCGTGTGTAAGAATAAATGGAATTGAAAGTGATTAGTTTAATATTAATAGTGGAGTGATGCAGGGATGTGTTATGTCTGTTTGGTTATTTTATATGTATATTTATGGGTTGATTAAAGAATTATAGGTAGGGGAGTGTGTTACAATGATGGAGAATGGAGGGTACCCTGCTTGTTGTATGCTAATGATTTGTTTTGTGTGGTGAATCAGAAGAGAGTTTGAGAGGATTGATAGAGGGGGTGGCAGGATGTAAAAAAGGAGGGATTTGAAAGGAAATGTAGATAAGAATAAAATTATGTTAGCGAGTGAGGAGTGTCTGTGTTGTGGTCGTGTTGGATGCTGAGCAATTGGAACAAGTATCAGAGTTTAAATATTTAGGTATATGTTGGATGAAAAGGGAACAGATGAGGCAGAGCGTAGTAGGAAATTTGTGAATGGTGGAAATGTTGCTGGTGCAATTAAACCCTTGATAGATACAAAGGGACTAATTGTTGGGTGCTCTAGACTTTTCCATGAGGGTATGTTGTTACCTGTGTTAATGTATAGTAGTGAAACTATAGTATGGAATAGGAGGTATATATAGATTTAGGGTATAATCTGTTCAGATGGACAATCTTAAGGGCTGTTAGGTGTGAAATGATTTGATAAAATGAGGAATGAGTACCTTAACGAGTTGTGTGGTGTGAAGAAAGGCTTAAATGATAGAATAAATGAGAGTGCATCAAGATGGTTTTATCATATGTAAAGGATGGATGATAGTTGGTGGGTTAAGTGGACGTATATTGGTGAGTGTGCTGGGAATTGACCGGCTGGGAGACTGAAGAAAAAGTGGATTGAGTCAGTAAAAGAATGTCTGAAGGAAAGAAATGAGAATTTAGCGGAGTTGATAAGAAAGTTGTATAATAGGAATGAATAGCGGGATTGTAGGCCTGACCCAGGTAATGAACCCCATATTGACGGGATACCACAGTAAGGGCCCATCGCAGGCTAGCTAAGCCTCTAGGTGGATTGTATTTTACTGCTTGGCTCTCACTTAAGGGGATGGTACTGGTGGCATTTCTTTGGACTTGACTTCATGCTTTTCTACATAATTATTCTATTTTCTGTGTGTATTACACACACCTACCCTATATCTTGTAGGAAGAGAAGGGTGGATAAAGAATTGAAAGAAAGAAATTATTATTTTTATTATTATTATTATTATTATTATTTTATTATTATTATTATTATTATTATTTAAGTTTATCATATAATAAGTTGTATCCTTTAATTACAGGAAAATAATAATAATAATAATAATAATAATGAGGAAACTGAAGTAAAAGAAGATTCATTGGATATATTGGAAGAGTATACGAAGAGTGGTCATAATATTGAGCAGATGTCTGGATTACATAAAAGCCAGGTACAAATATATATAGATAAATAAAATGTTTCAACTCCTTAAGAATTCCCTGTGCTTTACATTTACTGTGTATATATTTCACCTATTTTCGTGGAAAAATGAGTGAAATATACTGTATGTAATATAATACTATATCCTTCCAACTCTTTTCAAAGCTTCTTTCGGACGTTAAACCATTGTTGGCAAAACCCTCAATGGTTTTTGTTTCTTGAGATAAGAAATTAAGAATCTATACTAGCACTTTTTCCATGTTTAATTAATAATTACGGTATTTAGAGTGATTTATATTTTCATATTAAACTGTAGTTTCCAATTAATGTTTTTATTTTAAATTGAAGCTTAATTTACTTCAGGGTAAAGGTGCCATTGTACTTTGTATGAAGGAGAATTAAATCAAGTAATTACGTACAATCGAGTTGCAGAAAAGAATAATTTCTTAATTTATTTTGTTTCTCTCTGTTGTTGAAATTTATATATTAATGGTTGCAATGCTCCCTTAGATTTAGAAGTTTGTGTATAATGGTTATAAAAATAATGATAATTTAAAGTATGAATTATAATCAGGGTTGTTTGACAAATAAACACATTTAAATACGAGTCCTTAATCGCTTCAGTCTGGTGATAAAATTGTTTTTGTCAATTATGATACTTCTGAGTCATTGATGATGAAACTGTGTTCATCATATATATTATCACTCTTTTTCTAATACGGTAATAATAATAATAATAATAATAATAATAATAATAATAATAATAATAATAAAAGAGTTCACTATAGGGCCTATTGTTAATGTTGTTTATGTTCGTAATATTTTTGTAAATAAATAATTCTTTTCTTCATTTGCGCAGATCAAATTGCTACTGCAGAGCTAAATAAAATATATATTTTTTAAATAAATCATTAAAAATTGTAAGATCTGGTGAATCTCGTAGAATTAGATATCAGAAATTTTGATTTAGATGCATATTGGGAAGTTTGTTTTTATTTTTTTTTTTTTTCTCCCCCCCCCTTAATTTTTAACATTTTCCATGTAAAAAATTTAAAACATTAAGCTTATTTTTAAAGTTATTAGGTGTTTTCTCTTTCGGGGTAAAACCGTTCGGGGCATGGGGGAAAACCGGTCAATATAAACCTATATATATAAAAATGTCAATTTATTTTTAGTTTTTAATATTTTATTTTAGTTTTTATGTATGATATACTATAAGACATTTGTTTAATGTTTTCTATACTATCTTTCTTCTATCTAGTGTAAGGATAAAAAAAAGTGCAAATCAATACTGTATCATTTTTTTTTATGAAATGTGCTTATATACTGGTAATATAAAGTGCCTTTTTTATTATTAAGTGTAAATATTATTGTTATTATTATTAAAAATTATTGAAATTGATTGTCATAACTTAAATTATAATATTATTAATTTTTTAATTGATTGTCATAATATAAATGTATAATATTGTGATTTTATTTGGTACAAAGTTCAGCGTGAAATGTGTGTAGCATACTCATAATAATAAAGTGGGCCTATGTTTGTTAATAATGGGCAAATATTCATTATTATTATTAAAAATTATTAAAATTGATTGTCATAATTTAAATTATAATATTGTAAATTTTTTTTTGTCAACAAGTTTACGTGAGATGTGCGTACATAGGCCTACCTGTTATTTTTATTAATAATAATTATTATTTTATTATTATTATTATTATTATTATTATTATTATTATTATTATTATTATTATTATTATTATTATTATTATTATTATTATTAAAAATTATTAAAATTGATTGTCATAATTTAAAATTATAAATATGGTAAATATTTTTTTGCATGAAACTTTAAACCGTTTAAAAGTGCGTACATGAGGCGCTACTGCGTTATATTAAAGTGGGCCTATTTTGTAAACAGTTAAACTCTTATAAGAAATGGTTATTATTTAGTAAAATTGTTCTGTCCATAATTTTTTTTTTTTTTCAATTTTTATTAGCATAAAATGAAAAATAAAATTTCAAATTTAGGACTTTGTCATAACAAAAAATTAATTAAATATAAAAAGAAAAAAAAATATCAAATTAATTCTATAAACATTATATAATTTAAAATTAGTTTGGGAGCAAGCACAATGAATTATATTTATGACCTCGGTTAAAGCGCCATCTATCTTATTCTGCAAATAATTTTTCAAAAGATCACAATTTATTTCAAGCATTTTTTATTATTTATTTTCTAAAACTTAACTAGGAAACTCTAAATATGGGAAAAACTGCAAAATATAGATGTAACTTCAAATTTTGATTTTTCATGATTCATTAAAAAAAAGGCCTATTTTGTACCGGTTTTCCCCCATTTTTACGATATATATATATATATATATTAATATTGATATCAGGGTGTTTTTACGAAATAAGGGACAAATTTGGAAGGATATTCATCTTTGTACCATTACAGAGCGTTTTTTTGTCTTAAATATAGTTACCTGTAAGTTCCTCATTTAGTAGGTAAGTGAGTTGGAAGGTGCAAGATGTATGATGTGAATATTGGTGTATATGTTCCGTAAATGCATTTGCAAAAATAGATACGAAGTGTTATTATTATTGATTATTATTATTAATTATTATTATTATTATTATTATTATTATTATTAGTTATTATTTTATTATTATTATTAATTTATCTATGTATTCTTATTATTATTATTATTATTCATTATTATTATTAATCTTATTATTATTTTTATCTTATTATTATGATTGTTTATTATATTATTATTTATTTTATTATTATTATTATTATTATTATTATTATTATTATTATTATTATTATTATTTATTATTATATTATTATTATTTATTATTATTATTATTATTATTATTATTTTTATATTATTATTATTATTATTATTATTATTATTATAATTATTATTATTATTATTATTATTATTATTATTATTTATTATTATTATTATTATTATTGATTATTATTATTATTATTTATTATTATTATTATTATTATTACTTATTTTTATTATTATTTTTATTATTACTTATTTTTATTATTATTTTTATTATCATTGATTATTATTAGTTTTATTATTATTATTATATTATTATTATTTATGTATTAATATGAACTGATTACTTATTATAAATATTATTATTATTATTATTATTATTATTATTATTATATTATTATTATTATTGTTTATTATTCTTATTATTGTTATTATTCTTATTATAGCTTCTTTTGTTATTATTATTCGCTGTGCCTATTCGTAATTATTTACTATTATCATAAGGTTAAAATTAATTTAAGCTTAATGGCACATAATTATTGTTATTAAGGCATTAATATTTTTATTATGTAATATTAGGAGTATTATTTTGATTCGCCTTATTATTTGTATTATTATTGTTTATTGCTTGTTCCTTTTTCGAGTAAATATTGCTTCGAATCATATCCAATAATATCCTAGTATTCATCTTCCTATCATGCTATTATATAAGGTTGGTACCTTTCAAGCAATACTATAGCACTGTGCGCAATATTTAGAGACAGCAATACCCTGTCTATAGGTTACTACTTCTTATTACGTTGCAGAGTTTCGGTAGCCAACTCGTCACATCTACGGAATAAACACATATTTTCACATCTAACCCTTGCACCTTTCTACTCAAGTTTACCTACTAAACCGAAGAACTTTTACAGGTAAACTTTTATTTAAGAGCAAAACGGCTTGTAATGGTACAAGGATTATATCCTGCCCAAAATTGTCTCCGTAATTTCGTAAACACCCTGTATACTATATAATATATTATATATATATATATTATATATAATATATATATATATATATATTATATTATATATAGTATTATATATATATATTATATATATATATATATATATCTATATATACTATATATATATTGGTCACGAAGGCCTACAGTCCTGATGGTATTTGCCCAGTGGTTGTCACAACTTGTTCTTCGCAAGCTGCACTCATGCTTTGGTAAACTATTTTGACCTTCCTTTCCTGCCGAATGTGCACAGGTCCAATCTGCACCAAAGAAGAGGGACCCCCCCCCCCCTTTTGGGTCTCAGCCTTCTAATTAGATCGTTCTAGTCCACTTTAAAGTTTATAATCCTGAATGGTTCTTTCTAAAAGTTTTTGAATCTATCCTTAGATTAAAAGCAGAAGTGAAAACTCTTCATATAATCTATCACAGATCCAGAATGGCTTTTCATAAATTATGCAATGCCTCTACTCGCCACGACTTTTTCTTCTCTATCATTCTTAGTCCTCTGCTTTCTAGCATTTCTCTGAATCTAGTGCCTTCTTCTTCTTCTTCTTCTTCTTCTTCTTCTTCTTCTTCTTCTTCTTCTTCTTCTTCTTCTTCTTCTTCTTCTTCTTCTTCTTCTTTTCTTCTTCTTTTCTTCTTCTTCTTCTTCTTCTTCTTTCTTCTTCTTCTTTTCTTCTTTCTTCTTTCTTCTTCTTTCTTCTTCTTCTTTCTTCTTCTTCTTCTTCTTCCTTCTTCTTCATTTTCTTCTTATGTACTTTGCACCGTCTTTTCTTCTTCTTCTTCTTTTTCTTCTTCTTCTTCTTACACTTCTTCATTCTTCTTCTTCTTCCTTCTTCTTCAATTCTTCTTCTTTCTTCTTCCTTTCTTCTTCTCTTCTTCTTCTTCTTCTTCTTCTTCTTCTTCTTCTTCTTCTTCTTCTTCTTAACAATATTTTAATTTTATTAGATCTATTGAATAACTTGAATTTGATCTAATATTTCTTAAGAGTAATTTAATATGTGTAAGCAAAATTGCCTTCCTAATAATATACGCAAAAACCTTCATAATACAAGTGAATAAAATTAATAATTAAGCTGTTTCACTTTAAAGAAAACTTTATTTGCACATAAAATTAATATATGGAATGCTGAACAATTGTATGTTTTACTTAAATACAAGAAATAACAATTTATTTCATAAATGATACCCATTTTAATGTCCAAAGATGAAATAATGTCATCATGAAAGCAAGGCTGCCAAAACAAAACCTTTATCAAAAATATAATGACAAGATTCAAAAAAACATTATCTGTAGCTTCTGTCTACAAATTGTTATTAAATAATAAAATTTAACAAATATATTACACAGAATATTCAAAGTTACTTTAATTTTATTAATTTTCATTTAACCATTTTAATAAACGAGTATCCACAATTCTTGAGAATTAACAGTTATCTAATACATATTTACGAGTATGACTCATTTTTGTTACAAATTTGGTTAAGATGTTTTTTCTCTCTTTTTAAAGGAATACATTAAGTCTCAGGAAGAGATAATGCCATTGAAGAATTTAGTAGACAAAGAGCCGGAAATAGAGCTTGAATCAGAAGAGAAGATTTCCTTTAAGAATATTTCAGAGTCTGTGTATCCAAAGGTTGCTCTAAGAAAATTAAGCAAAATGGAAATAAAGGTACATTGAATGTTAATTTTATTTTTTAATTTTTTATGCAGTAAATCTTTGTTTAAGATTGTAGACTTCTTAGGCGTAAAAATAATTTACATAGGAAAAAAATAATATGGCATTTTTTCTTAATGGTCTTAAAATTTTATTGAAACGCATACTTGGGGAAATATAAGTTTTAAATTTCATTAAATAAAGTGAAGCAAATATTAGCTACTTTACCTCTGAGGAATCCCTTTTGGCTGAAGTCCACATCTTCAGGAACCTGCTGGACAAAGCCATAAATCTAATATGGATTATAATTTATCTGAGTCCTCTGATAAAGGTAATTTTTAGGTATTTGAAAAAAAATAATATTTATTTAAATCATTTGTGAAGGTACTTTAGAAAAACCCTTCCAGATCAGGTAAATTTTGTTTAACGGGTATCATCATATTTTTTTGTAACTGTTTGG
>JABUQX010113978.1:0-16034 GCA_015478945.1 Trachelipus rathkii
CAATTTGTGAAAGCATTAGTATATAAGAAGCAAAGCAATGTTTGTAATTTGTATATGTAATGGGTAAAATGTAAAGTGTAAACCATTGTTCCTTTTATTGTTGGACGGTACGACAATAATCATAGGCGTCCCCATATTCATTACTCGAACAATCGAACATTAAAAGTATGGTTTTGTTTTCTAGATTGTATGACAGTATGTGAGTTGATAATAAAAAAAAACTTGGGTACCTTGATTTCTTGTTGAATGTAAAGCTATGTTTATTGGTCTGTGGGTTATGTTAGTTATGTAAAATCGCCCTTTAAAATTTAAATTAATTGGAATCGCTTTAACGTTACATGAAAATATTTTATTTTATGGTCGCCTTATTCTCATACGTTAAAATGATTAAAATTTTGGGGTTTGGGTTGTTTATAATTACAATTATAAAGTTATAGGATTATTTTAATTAAACGTTAATTAGAAGTTATAAATTATTAATTTTAGAAACTTTGTTAAAATTAGTTTTATTTATAATATTTAATATTTAAAAAAACGTTTCTGATTATTTGAATTTTAAAACTACTCTAAAATTAAATGTCCATTAATACTTTTATGTTTTCAAAAAGTAAAAATGCTTAGGCTAATAACTGGGTACTGTTGTGTTAAAACTTTAGTTAAAAAGTTAATTTTTATATAATAAATAAAATAATAAAAATAAAATTTAAAATTAAGACTATTTCTAAGTATAATATTCATTGAATATATTAAATTCGTTAAGTTACTTTCAATTATAAAATTATATTGATTTAAAGATTTTATAATTTAATTAAATTAATGGGTTTCTGATAAAAGTAAATTTTATAGTATGAAATTAAATTTGATATGTTTCTTGATAGTTGAAATAAAGATAAGTAAAATTTTGTTTTAAATTATTAACAAATTCTGATTATCATGAAAATAAAAAAAAACTTTAAAAAAAATTTTGATTATAATGAAAATTAAAATTAAAAGGATCTTACTATTAATAAAAATTCTGATTATATAGCATAAGGCTAATTCTTAATTAAAACAAAATTAAAATGAATTAAAATTAGATTCTGAGTAATTAAAAATAAAAATTCTAATATTAATAAAAGCTGATTATATAGCATGAGGCTAATTTTTTAAAAGTAATTCTGAGTAATGGTAACTTTATAATTAAAAGTAATTCTGAGTAATGGTAACTTTATAATTAAAAGTAATTCTGAATGTGTCTATTTTATTATTAAACAAAACAAAAATTTCTAACTAAATTTTTAGTTTTTTATAGATTTTCTTTAAATAAAAATAAAAAAAATAAAAATAAGTTACATGAAATAACGTTTCAAAAAAAAAAAAAGTTTTTCGATTTTTATTTAATTTTTTATTTAACCGAATAATTGGGACCCTAGCGGGTAAAAAGAAAAAATTTTCCCGAAATTCTAATAATAAAATATAAGAGAAAAAAAATGTAAAATATACAAACAAAAAAAAATATGTAAAGTTTTTTGTAATAAAACTTAAACCTAAAGATAAAAAAGAATGTAAAATGTGTAAAGTTTTTTATATTTTGTAAAGTAATGTAATAATAAAAACTTAAATCTAAGGATATAAAAATATGAAAATATTAAAAATATTTATTTATACAAAAATTTAAAAATTTATACAACATACTAATTAATGTTCTTGAAGTTAATTAGTATAGCTCTAACTCGGTGATGTTTTCTAACACAATTCAATGAGTTCTTTGTAACTCTGATGGTATGAATCCTAAATTTATTCTTTCTTCTTTTTGTAACTTTTGAAGTTACAATCTGGATGTTGATACATTTTCTCTTTATTTATAATCCTTGGAGTTACAATCCTCGGACCTCGCCAAGATTACTAATGAGGTTCTTTTGAAGAATCTCCAATCAAATGTATCTTTTTAAATTTCCTGATGATATTTATGGAAATTATTTTTATTATGTTGTTTCAACTATCTATCTTATCTTCCAAAAAGTTCTCAGATGAAAGTGGCCAAAATTCAACCTAGTCCTTCTGTCTGATAGATGATAGTGCTGGAAAGTACTCTTTTCCTTTTTTCAATGAAAAGAGTTTCATGATCTGAGTTATAAAATATTATTTTAATTCTAGGGAATTCAGTCATCGTGTTTAACTAGAATTCATTTTTAAATTTATCAAAATTTTACAATAAAGCTGAATAAAGATAATGGAATTTGTTGATAAGATTCGAAGAGAAATATTCATATTTATTTCTTGATTATCTTCTTTAATCGTTAATCAAAATTCCATTTATAAATTCTTAATATTAAATAGGAACAATTCAGTTTCGAAGAAACTGTTTTCTATCAATTTATCCATGTTAGGATCACATGTTTTTTCATGTCATATGTTCTATCCGAATAATTATTTTCAAAGAACCAATTTCAAGTGTTCTTTGATATGAGTTTTGTAAATAGAAAACTCATTAATTTAACTTAATTTTAATCAACTTATTTACAATAAACTATGTTTTTCTTATTTTCTATAAGAAGGCACTTTTGTTTCAGGTAATTGGTGGAATTTATTGAGAATCATCTGGAGAATTGCTATGTTCAAATCTTCAGTTTTCAGTTACTCAATTCTTCTATTCTCAATATTTTCATTTTTTTCAACCTAAACTTTCAAGTTTCTAATTCTAAATTTACAAGTCTTCACTACCTTAGTTTATTAAATCTCTTAGTTACAAATCTGAGGTAGGCTTTATGTACATTTTTGGTCAAAACCAAATATTTTTGTTACATTTTTAGGCTTTTCGTCCTATCAAGAGAATTTTTAGAACTAAAAAAAAAAAAACCAGGATTATATTTTCCTGTTTTCTGTTCTAATAATTTATTAATGAATAAATTTTATCTAATGTTTTAACTTTCTTCTGTATCTAGTTTCTTGTCAAATAAAATGGTATTGTTGATTATTATCTTATAACCCATTCATTATCATTTTATTTTACTAAGGAATGGGAAAGGAACAGTAAAGACTCTTTCCATAGGCCTTTTTATTATGACTGTCTCTTAACATCCTTTAACGATTTTAGACACAAATTTAAAGTTTTCTGTTTGGTTTCTGTTTACCTTAATCAATTTGTTCTTCTCTAGAACAAAATTGAAGTTTTATGTTCTGTTTTCGAATATCATATTTAATTTGTGTCAGGATAATCTGATTGTTCTCTTTGTAGTATCTTTTCTAAATTTAATAATCTTGTTTGTATCTGTTTGACAACAGATGTTAGTATCTGTTTCCTTTAAAGTCTTCACTTAAAATATATGAATTTTCTATTATATTTTTTCCTAATTTCCTGTAAAATATGTATGGTTTTCTAACTTCTACATATAAAAATATATTTTTATTATATAAAAATATAAAAAGATAATTTTTAAACGTATTTCTGCAATAAATATGAACTATAACTATATGTGTTATTTATATTTTCTGATAAATAACATATAATTTTCAATGTGTTTCTGTAGTAATTCTGTAAATTGAAGATTTAATTTCTCTTCTTGTTGTTCTGACGGTTCTTACGAAATCAGTTTTTATTATTAGTTTTTTAAATTCTTAAATGTCTGAGAGAAGAAGGCATTCCACAGGAAATTTTAAAAACTTTACAGTTATAATTTCCTTTTCTATTTTCTTTTCTATTTTCCAACTAAGTTATTAAAGTTTCTTGAAGGTTTCTATTATAACTTTTTATTCAAATGAATAAACTTTTCACCATTGTCCTTGTCAGGATAGATTCCTGCCAGGATGGATGTTTCTAGGTATGTTAATTTTCATCTTTGGGTCAGCTTAACCCTTCACCATATTTTCTCTTAATTTATGGTATTCATTCTTTCATTGTGGAGAAATAGAAAACACAAGTGGTTTTTAAATACACCTTTTCGACCAATATGCCATAGTGGTCTTAAAATCAGAGTTCCTAATCTCCTTATTAACTGAAATTATTTTCTAATGTTAATTTCATTGTATTCAAACTTTCTGTTTCTGTAGTCATTTTCAAAATTTTTTCAATTTTTTCAAAACCTATGTTTTTGACATTTTCGTATCAACTTCCAGAATTTTTTTCGAAATGACTTCAAACTTGAAATATGCATAGATGGGTCCATTACCTACAAAATGCACTGATTATTTTTTCATTTTTTGAGTTTGTGCTCAGCGTTGTCGATTTCAAACCCACTTGGATTGAAATGAAAAATTCACTGGGCTCAATTTTCTATTTGGGCAGAGTGAGGATGAAATTTTCAGAGCATATGTAGTCGTCGGAGTTGCTTTGCACTTTTACTTAGATAATTTCTTTGTATATGATTAGTTTTGGATTTCTTCATGGACAAATTTTCAAAAAAAAATTTTGGGAAATTTTTAAAAATTTTCTCTTTTGAGTATACAAAAGAATTATCTAAGTAAAAAAAGATCTCACCCAACTATACAAGCCCTGAAAATTTGATGTTGATCGGATAAGTAGAAAAAAATATCTCAATATTCCACTTTTTCAAAAAAATTATTCGTTCAAAGTGAAATATTAAGATATTTTTTTTCTTATCCGATCAACATCATTTTTCAGGGCTTGTATAGTTGGGCGGGATTCTTTTTACTTAGAAATTTTTTTGTATACTCAAAAGAAAGAATTACAAATTTCCCATGGTACACACAGAGGCTATTCCATAATCAAGGCAATGCGCTCTGAAATTATCTAGTGTGCGCCCGGAGCTATGCCCTGGCATTTCATCCCTCTGCAAATGGGCGAGTATCGCGAGCCACATTTTCTTTGAAAGCTCAATGAAAATGTCGTGCGCTGATGTGGACCTCCGCCAGGGTTTGAGAGTCATTTCGAAACTGAATGATACGAAAAAATGTCAAGTATGGACGAAAAATTGAAAACTGAATGACCAGGCTGAAACATAAATGTGAAAGACAGCACATTGGTGTTTGGGGTCAAAGGCAAACTGACAATCAGACTGACTGTCCCGGCCAAGCCCCAGTGAAAGTCCTAACATCTAAAATATTGGATCATGCCCTCCTTTCGACCAATATGCCAGTAGTTGGGCTTGAAATCAGAGTTCCTAATCTCCTTATTAACTGAAATTATTTTCCAGAGTTAATTTCATTAATTAAATTTCAATTTAAATTTTATTTAAATTTCTTCTCAAATGAAGAGATTTCTTAACTAAATATAACCATTTATATGCCTAAAACGGCTTTTCTTTAAAACCTTAATGAAAGTTTTCATTACTTTCCTTATTTTATTGTCGAGTTTCTCAAAGGTAGTAACCAACGGTGTATTCCTTGTTAAATCTTCACTGTAGATTTACAATTCCTGAATAGTTACTAGAATTCTTTGGTAAATAATCGGCTTATCCTTTCAATCCTATGAAATTCCTGGTTATTACCGAATTCTGAAAATAGTAAGGATTTTCTGTCCTTTTTTCACAAATGAGACTCGAATGATTCTGTATGTTGTTTTCTGACAGATTTATTAGAAGTTTTATCTCCATATTGTTGTCCAAATTATCACAACTTCTGACCTTTAACTAACTTTTTCTGTGCTAGTATCTATAAAAGAACCTTTTTTCTGTTCTTTATATCTACCCCTATCTTCTGTGGGATATACCTCTTAATCAGGGATAGGCCTACTTGGCTTCCATTTAACTTTTCAATGAAGTGTCCAGATTCATTTAGAAGTAAATTCTGTTTCATATCTAGGGTCAAATGTTGTTTAAATTTATGCAACTGGAAAACTTACTTTGAATGGTGAACAAAATGTAAATGTACTAGAGTTCTTGAAAGCTATCAATGAAGAGGTTCCTATCTAAAAGGTGTCCAATCTTTTCTGCAGGTTGTCTTCCTTGAGTCGCAATCCAAGATGTCCTTTTAATCTTCATTTTGTTAATTTCTGATGTTATATTTTCTTATCAGATATCTTTTCTGATAGTATGATCTCTTGAAACTTAAAACTAAAGAAAACTATCTATCCTTTATTTGGAACCTTCTGTTTCAAAAATGTTAACCTAGGTTTCTTTTCCGGTGAAACTCTAATGGTTGAACAGAATAAAAATTCTTATTTTCTTTCTTTTGCTTATCCTATAAACTATGTAGGAATAAGAAAATATGTTATTTATTAACATTTGATTAATAAATAATTAATAAATAAACATCTTTTATCAATGTTACATGATTAAGCACCTATTTGTCTTATCATGCTTTTCTAAAAATTGATGTAAAGTTTAAAGTTATTTGTTCCAAAGATTAGTTTTCATTTTCTGACTTATGGTTCATGGAATATTTCAAGAGATATTTCCAGCTTCTTCTATAACATTTGCAAAAATGCCTGTTTTATTCTCCTAAACCTTCTGTAAAAACTTTTGTCACATGAGCCTTTTGAAAATTTATGAGAATAAAAATTATTAAGATGTAAGCTTTGATATCGCTTAAATTTCTTCGATGATTTGAGCAGTTTTGCTAAACTCTTTGCAAAATTACCAAACATTAAAAAATCATGAGGATGGGTCATATCCATCATTTATTTTCTTCAATAATAACTTCTATTTTTCTAGACAAAAATTGTTATTTTATTTCTTAAAATATAAGAAAATGAAAAATGTCATATAAATTTTGTTTTCAGACTTCAACTTTTTCTCAAAGTTCTCTTTTAAAATTTGCCAGAATAAAATATTATTCCAGTATCTATCTAGATTTTCTGAATTTCAATTTAAAATCTAAGCACTTCACTATTCTTCTTATAATATTGAAGTGGTAATTAATTTCTTTGTCTTAAACCTTCCTTCAATTAATATAATACTTAAGTTGGATTATGTAAACCTCTTTTTTCCTTAAGAGTTTATATTTGAGAAATATCAATTTCTTCTTCAATACGAGATTCTTCTTTAGAAATCTCTTTCTTTCTAAAGGATTATCATTCTTATTAATCCGATATTAATTGGATATTAATTAACTTTTATTCCAATTAATTTTAATTTAAAATATAATATTTCTATGAAGTAATATGTTCTCCTTTTCTTGTCTGTTGGAGGAAGAACATATTCTCTTTGTAGTTAAATGTTCTCCTTCTCTGTCTGTTGGAGAAAGAACATTGTTCTTCATTTAATTTCTTCATAATTGGTTATGTGGAATATTTTATTAGCCTCTCTCTTCATTTATCAGACAGAGCTATAAATTTTAATTTATGTTTATTCTTCTCTTTTTTAATGATCCTTCTTGATCAGAGAAGATAGAATTCCATTGTATTTTTAATGAATTATTATCACTATCTTCTAAAAAATTTAAATCTAAAGAAATTTATCAGAGGATGGGTAATTATCTGTCTATTATATCCATCTTCTTTTCTTCATTAATATTACAGTTCTATTTAAATTTATTTAAAAAAAAAATATTATTGTTCTCTTCTTAAGAGAATGTTTTATCAACACTATTTTTATCACATTAAATAAAAATGAGTTAATTTCTTAAATGTAATTGTACTATTATTTTATCGTTTGTACTTGTTTTAAACACTGTGTTATTTGTTTTGGCCAAGGAGAAGGTTCTGACCTATCTTCCTTGCTTAAATATTTCTATATTCTTTGACTGTTGTGGGAGGAGGTGTATTCACATCTTCTTCTCCTCCAAATACTTCTATAACTACAACTGTATCTTCTTGTTCTTCTTCAGTTATCTCTATGATTGGAGATAGTATTGACGGGTAATATTCTAGCATTTGAACCTCGGAATCATCAAAACCATATGGATATTCTTCTATATCTGAACCATCATTATTCATGAAATGGTCTAAAGGGTTTCTTAGGAGTCCATTTTCAATAGAGCCTCCGAATAGATGATTCATAAGTGTTTGGCGTCTTCTAGTTCCCTCGGAAGAAATATCACTTTCGATATCTCCTAAATTAGATAATTGAACATAATGATTCATTAAATCAATAGCTTCTAATGAAGAATTATTCATTAGAGTACAGTAATTATGATCTTCTATATCTTGATGATCATTATCATTGTTAAGAGATTCTATTGGGGATTCATATCCAGTAGAAATGCCTAGAACAGTGGTGCCCAACCTTTAGTCTATCGCGAGCAAATTATGAATTTAAAAATTTTAGGCGAGCCACACATAGGACGACGACCACTAATAATATTAATTTTATTTTATTATTATTATATATATATAATATATATATAATATATATATATATATATATTATATATATATATATATATATATATAAATATATATATATATATATATATATATATATATATATATATATATATTATATATTTCTCTTTCTTTCTTCTCTCCTCTTTGACAAGATTGGGTAAGGTGCGCTACAAGCATCGGAGAAGAAAAGCAGTAGGAGAACATGACAAAACGTTCGAAAAGAAGCCCAGCCTTACCACCATCTTTTATACATATTAGTGAGAGCTCGTCACAGACAGAAAATCACCCTAGAGCTTCATGGACCGCGAACGACCCTCACTATGGTAAATCGCAATGAAGGGTTCATCGCCTGGCCCAGGTGGGCCACAACCATGCCCCATACAAAACCGCGCCATTCTCTCCTATCAAGCACCTTTATTCTCGCGCTCTGCAAACTGCACATTTCTCTCCTTCAGACATTCGTTTCACCGACTCAATCCACTTTGCGTCTCGGCTCCCAGCCGCTCGGTTCCAAACACACCCTCTCCACTATACATCCGCTTAACCAACCGACTTTCATTCATTCCTTTCACATGACCAAACCATCTCAACATCCTTTCAATTTTATTCTCTCATTTACCCCTTTCTTCACACCACACACTCTCTAATACGTTCATCTCATTTTATAATTCTTTTCACACCTAGCCTGCCCCTAAGATTGTCCATCTGAACACATTGAAACTTTAGATCTATACTTCTTAATTCCAGACCATAGTCTCACTCCAATACAATAACACAGGTAACAACATACCCTCATGTAAGACTCTAGCGCACTCAAGACTAGTCCCTTTACAATTTCAAACAACGATTTAATTGCCCAGCCACTTTCTCCTCAACTTTCCTACTACACTCTCCGCGCAACATCCGTTCCCTTCTCATCAACACATACCCTAAAATATTTAAACTCAGAACACTTCTCCAGCTTCTCATCATCTAACATAACTTCACATTGAGGTCTGTCCTCACAACCATACCCTTACTCTTATCTAAGTTTTACTTTCAGATCCCGCTCTTTTACATACCTGCAAATCTCTCCACATCTCTCAACTCTCTTCAGACTCGCCACACAGAACGCAAATCATCACATACAAATAGGTAAGGGCACCCCACTCCTCTCGCACTCATCATCATTCTAACACCATTTCTCTGCATCTCACCCGGAATTCTTCATAACGCCCATCCATTATACACATTGAATAACGCAAGGAGACATAACCAACCTGTCTCACTCCGCTATTAATCTAAAACAATCACATAACACATTTATTCTTACACACGCTTCATATCGTCATACATCTTTTATTCCATTCAGAAGCTACCACAACACCATATATCACTATACCTGCCATAAAGCTTCCCTATTACTCTATCATACGCCTGTTGTAAATTCATAAACCTAAATACAATTTTATTCTTCTCTCCCTCATTTTCTCAATTATTTGTTTCATGTAAAGATTTGATCACACATCCTCTAACAACTCCTAAACGCACCTATTCCTCACGCAATCAGTCCTCAGTCATCGACGCACTCGTTTCGACGCAAAATACCAGCATTACCTTCTACAACAATCAATAAACTTATTTCCTATAATTTCCTACAGTTCCCTTTTCTCCTTACGCCTTTATCAAGGGTAACTATTACCGCTTTCCTTCCAATCCCTGGAACTATACCCTCATAAACGCCTTTAATTACACAACTTCCAAATCCAATCAATCACCATCTTTCCTCCGTTCTTGATCATATTCAACTATGCATTTCATCTATACCTGCAGATTTAGCATTCTTCAACTTTCTCACTCTACCCATTACCTCCTCTTCAAATACCTCAATCCCAAAATACCTATTCTTCTTGCACATCAAACACACACATTCACTAACACCTCATCATTCTGGGTTAATATTGTGCAGATTTTCGAAGTGTTCTTCCCACACTCCTATCACAGCCATTTCATCAGTTACAAAGCACCATCCCTATTTCATTATTCTAAGCAGATTTTCCCTTATTCTCATTCGTTAAAACCTTTCGCGCTCTTCGCAAAGAGCTTCCTATTTTCCTTGTATGTCCTCATTCATCCTCCTTCCAAAACCTGTTCTTTACCTCTTGTTTTCTCCTACGTATGCGCACTTTTAGTATTTCTTTTTCCTCCTTATATAATTCCAAAGCATCTTTCTTTTGAAACTTTATCATTTGCTTTTAGTACAGTTAACCACGCTTTCTTTTTATATAATAATATATTATATACTATATATATATATATATATATATATATATATAATATATATATATATATAATATATATATATATATATATATATATATATACACGCATGCTTCCCTGTAGGGCCTTTTCGCAAAGGAGGGGGCAAAAACAAAAAAAAACAAAAAGAATGAAAAGAAAAAAAAATGGAATTAAAATATTACAAGTCCCTTGCCTAACGCAATTCGCTCAGGTGGGCGCAGACGCGAGACTTAAAGAGAGGAAGATGAATACTGCAGGAAAATGATGAGGCAATAGTTTTCAACAAACAGATGTGGCCCGAAAGAAGGAGGGCAGCACAAGAGTAAACTTGAGTCTCCAATATCACACAATACTCAATGTGAGAAGTAAGGCACTCTTGTTTTTATAAGGGCGGACGCAGTGGTTGATGAATGTGAGAGGTCAATTGTCTCGAGCACCTGCCGTTGTAATACCTATAGAAAAGAGATTGGGACCAATAATCACGCTGCAGAGAAAGAGGGTCAAGGGATTAGAAAGTATTGGACTTTTATAGTATTGACAATTTATTAGTCTCTTAGCTTAGACTCAACTCAACATTATTCAAAAGGAGGGTGGAACAGGAACCACCCAAATGTGATAACTACTCCATACAGGGGCGAATTAAGACTCTTTTATAACTGGATTAACTGAGCAGAAGAAAAATTCACGCAATCTGAACAGAATTCCCAGCTTCAGCTGTAGACGAGAGGCAACTCTAGATACAAACGAGGGAGCACATTGAAATGAGTGGAGGAATGGAAGTTGACTCGCAGCATAAGAGTGATACAGAGTTAGAAGTCGCAGCAAGGAGACGTTAAGTAAAGTAGGAATAAAGGTGGAGATAAAACAGAACCTGAGGACACCACAATTACAAGAACGGTGAAAGAGGCTGCCATCCAAAAGCTGACTGGAACGATCTGAAAAGAAAAGAAAACTAGACAAGAGTAGCAAAGCGAAGGAGAATCCAAGGAAGGTAGCTTAGAGAGTAAGATGAGTGTCATACCTGTCAGAGACTTAGTAATGTCAAGCGTTACACCAAGACTCCCCATAGTCCCTAAGACCATAGACCATAGACAATGATAATATATATATATATATATATATATATATATATATATATATATATATATATATATATATATATATATATATATATATATATATATATATATATAATATATATATATATATATATATATATATATATATTAATTTCTAAAACTATTTACTTTTAAGAAACCAGGATAAAATTGAATACCGAATCGCGAGATCATTATCATTGTTAAGAGATTCTATTGGGGATTCATATCCAGTAGAAATGCCTAGAATATAGTCTATTGTTTCTGGTTGTTCTAGCCATTCTAACAAGGATAAAGTGTCTACTGAATCTTCCCAATCTTCTTCGTTATCAAGATCAAAATTTTCTGATATATCCATATCAATAAACCAACCAAAATCATTGTAGTCTCTTGGCGGTAATTCTAAAGGAGGGCACTGCATGCGATATACACTAAAATTATTGACAGGGTTATACATGTCATTATGACATTCTGAAAAAATATAGTCCATATGTCCATCTGTTGGGACGGTTCTATCGATTGTCCATGGCACAGTATGACTTCTGTAGGAATATTGTCTTTCAATATCCTCATTATCTCTATAACTAGAAGTAGTTATTGTTTGTTCCTCTGGTAGGAATCTTGGTTCATTATGAAGCCAGGCATAATACTCTAAAGCTTCCTCAATGTTAGTGTACATAGAAGCGAGTTGTTGTAGAATTCTTTCGTCTTTTTCTCGATCTTCACTATCCCTCTTCATGGTAGTGGAGTTTTAATTATAATCTATTAATTTATTTAGGTTAGAAGGAATAAATATTCCTATTTATTTTTTAAAATTATTAGTTCAAAGTTCATCTTCAATGTATGTCTCTAAAGAATGAACCCTTTTCTGGAAACTATTTGAAGTTTATTTTTTATGTCTTCAAAGAATGAACTATCAAAGAATGAACTATCAAATTCTTTGAAGAATTTAAATCAAAAGAAGTTTCTAAAAATATAAGAAACTAATCAGAAAATATTTTTTCTATAGATAATGTATCCTTAATTGATTTATCTCTTATGGTTCAATAAATTTTCTATGATTGTTCTGGTTCTCAAAATTGCTCAATATTTTCTGCAATTAAATTTCTATGAAATTTTCAAACAATCTTATTGTTGTACTAAAATTTTCTATAAAATATCTTCTAAGGAAGTATTTTAGATCACTAATGTTTTTCAATATCTACTAAATATTTAAACTGTATTATAATAATTTTAAAAATTTCTTTAAAATTGTTCACAAGTTTTCAAAGTTATCTGTAGCATTTTCTACTGCTTTTATTATAATAATTTTCTAAGTTTTCTTACAGTGTATAGATACTGTCACATGTTTTCAAAGAAAATATTTATATAGTTTTTATTTAAAACTCAAAATTAAAAAAAAAAAAAACATTAAGTGTTTTTATATAATTAATTAAAATCTTTCACAAGTGTTTATCACTATATTTTAATTAATATTGTTTATTAAGATCGGTTATTAACATTATTTAATTAAGAATGTTTACTTCACTTAATTTATAAAAAAATTTAATTACTTTTGCCTGGTAAAGAAACTAGACACTATCGATGTAAATTGACTGAAGAATTTAAACTAGTCAAATTATCAAATGGTGTTTTTACTAAATTTTCTGAGTCCATATTTAAATATTGTCTGTTCAATAAAATATTATTATTGAATATTAAATATTATTAAATATTAAATCACTGTTAATTGTATTGTCAATCACAATAAAAAAAATTAATAATTAAAAATTAATTACTTAACTAAATTAAATGAAATTTCTAATCACTTAATATTTTCTGATATAAAATATTAAATAAACTATTTTAACGAAAATATTCTTTAAAAAATATAAATATTTTTATTAGTGTTATTTACCTCATATAATTCGTTTATTGTTCTATAAACATAGAATATTTTTTCAAATGTTCTAATTTGATAATGAAAGTTTTCTTATAGTTTTGTTTATCTTAAACTAAATAAGATAGTATGTTAAATTACTTTTCTAATCGGTATGTTCTTTAAATGTTATAGGTCATCTTTCTTGACCTTATCTGTTAAAGGTGAATGTGACCTTTGTCCTGTTCTTATGTCTTCGAAGCTTTTTTTGTTCTTTTTTTTCCTATTCAATTTTTTCTAAGTTGCCATATCATTACGTTTAATGCATTTAATTTCAAGCTCTGTTAAAGTTCTGTTGTGATAAAACCTTCTCTGAAAGTTTGGTGTTCACTAGAGATTAGTAGAACAAATTTTCTCTGTTCTGGGGTCAAAAATATAACAATTTCTGAATTGCTGTGTTCAACTAGAACAAATTTTGTGTTTCTGGGGACTAGAAACAATTTCTGTGTTCCTGTGACCTTTTTATTCTATTTGACTTTTATTCTTTCTTTATTTACTATTTTAATTTTTTAAAACCTTTTATATTTGTTAAATCACAAAACTTTAATACTTTAAAAATAAACACTGTTATTATAAAAAAAAAACACGATTACCTTTTTAAAAATCACTAAAAAAAAACACAAATCCACTTTGCGTTTTTTTAGCGCACATAAACTCGTGATAAGAAACCAAAATATTCGAAATATTACTTTTTCAAATTTCTACGGGTAAAAGGTAATTTTCCTTTTGACCTTTACGATTTTCAAAATTATTTACCTGTATATACTCTATGAGTTACGATATATATTATTGATACTCAATTATAACGAGAAAATAATTAATAAAATCGCATAAAGAATAAAGAAACAAAAAAGAAAAACTATCATTTATATTATATATATATATTTATATTTATATATATATATATATATATATATATATTTATATTTATATAATATATATAATATATAATATATATAATATATTATATATATATATATATTATCTATATATATTATTATATTATATATATATATATATATATATATATATATATAATATATATATATTAATATAATTATGATATTAATATATATATATATAATATATATATATATATAATGTATGTGTGTCTGTGTGGAAAGCGTATAAAGAGCAAGAAGAATGAAAGCTTGCAAAAACGAATAAACTCGATCACAATGTCAAGTTCACAATTTTATCGGTCAGTGGCACGTCCTTGTGACTGGCACTCCGCGTCAGTGTCCTTCTCAATGCCGTCTTTTCCCCGATTTTTGTTTACTTCCTGATTCTCTCGAAAAATGCTGAGCTAAGTTTACAACTTACACTTTCATTCAGACTCAGTGAATGAATACTATAAAACTATAAATATTTTACTATTTCGCTGATTCCTATAAATTGAACTCACTCCATCTACAAACGTAAATAGAACATTCATACAAACACACTTTTCTACTTATGATTCTTTTATGAATTTCTGTCTGCTGTTTTAGATGTTTCTAATTTATCAATGGCTATAATTACGTTAATTATGGTAATTTAATAAAAAAAATTCTACCATTGTTATTAACTAAGTCTTCTTTATCTTTTAGAAGAATAAAAAAAAAATTAATTAAATTTTAATTAATTTAATTAACAAAAGGAGTCGATTGCATTATTTTCTATGTATTCTCAAAAATGCTTCCACTTTGGAACACAATATTAGAACAATACCATCAAACGATTTTATTGTTGTTTTATAAGTTTTGCTCTAAAAAAAACAAAAACAAAAAACAAAAAAAATAACAATAATAGTTTTCAATTTTTTCTCAATAAATTTAATATATTTTTTATATATTAAAAAAAAAACAAATCTAAAATTTTTTCTTTTTATCACACTTAAGAAAAAATTCTTTTTGTCTATTTATTCATTAAATAAAGAAGATGGTAAGGAGATTCCACGGTGTTTCGGAGATTCCATTGTTATATGGTGAATAATTTTTCTGTCACTGCCATGTCTTGTTTAATATGGTCCTTTATCATTATATGGCTGTTAACTGTGGTAATTGAGAAAGCATACAACTTTGCTTTTTATTGTAGTATATATAGAATATAATGAACCACACTCTCTGTTTTTGTTGTAGTTTTAAGTTATTGGAAATCGATTTATTTACAAGTGAGGACAGTAGTAACGCATGTTAGTGAAACTGCACACGAATATGATAACATGAACAGTATACGCTACTTTGTATAGAATAATTGTCCTATTCTTAATTTACTTTTCTTGTTAGTAATGTAGATGTCTGTTTGTAGGTGTAAAATTAATATTACTTTTTTTTAATTTTTTTAAACTTATTTTAAGAAGATCTGGTTGATACTAGCGAGGTTTTCCCTCTATTTCACGAATGGGTTGTTGATAGATCTGTCACACATCATGACCGTCTGGAAAGGAGAGGAAACTATGGAGGTTGTCGGCCTTATGACCTCAGAAGTTGCCAGGTGCGTGTAGGTCCAATATCCTTCGTCTCCTACAGCCTGATTCTTGTAGTCGAACCAATGC
>JABUQX010113979.1:0-15000 GCA_015478945.1 Trachelipus rathkii
AGCGAGAGATTCTGGTGTTTGACGTAACTTCGACGTAAACGAGGATACGTGCCCGTGCACCCCCTCAGAGGGGGATGCTGGCCCCTCCAAATAGGAAATGACCGTAGAAGTATGAAAATTTTAGAGTGCATAGAAGAGGAAGGAGTAAGGAGGAGGCAGAGTTGGAGTCCTGGGGACCCCCTGGAGGGGATCCCGCCTGAAAAAAAGAAAAATTCGCGGTATGCGTAAGAGAAGCTGGAATAAGAAATGAAGATGGAGGAAGAATGAAGAAGGAGTAACATAAGTCGGAGTCAGAGGATTCGGAGTAGAAGTCGATGTCGGAGTCGGAGTCGGAGTCGGAGTCGGAGTCAGAGCCGGCACCGGTGCTGGACAGGTGTGGTGCTGAATTAGCCAAATATTCGCGTATTAAGGCCCCCATATTGGTATCGATGTATATGTTTATATGGTCGTAGAACTTAAATATGGGAGCCTCAGAACCCTGGAGGGTATTTGGGGCCCAGCCCCGGAAATCTCCAACTGAAATTAAAGAAGAAATTTGGAGAGCCCACAGAAGAGGAAGAAGGAGGAAGGAAACATGAGGAATGAGAAGAAGTCTGTGTCGAAGCAAATGAGCCATAGCCGGCACCGATGATGGATTCGGTGTGAGGCTGAGTTAGTAAACATTCGTTTAGTAATATAATAATGGAATCAATGTAAATGTTTAAGGCGAACACCATATGCCGTACAATATATATGAATTTTAGCACAAAGAGCTTATTAATTATAACATCTATTTGCCTATCCTTCTTAATGCATTGTGTGTCTTAACCTAATACAGCCTTACTGTTCACATGACCGATTCTGTTCAAACATGTACAAGCCGTCATTTGTATGGCATCTTACAAAGATAACCCTTTTTCTAAAAGTTAAAGATTGACAATTTCTATTTTCAAATCTCGATTTATTTTATTAACGTCAACTAATCATATACTTTTTTCGTAAGTTGAAACATGCATATTTTGTTTGCTATTTTTATTTTATGTTTCATTTTACGTTTATACTTTGTTTTTAATTTTTTTATTTTAATTTTTATTTATTTTAAAATTTTATTATTTTTTTTTTAATTTTAGCTATTTTTAAAAAAATTGTTTTGCTTTAAAATTTTTTTTATTTATTTATTTTAATTTTACTTATTTAAATTTATTTTTTAAACTTTATTTTTATAAGTTCCATTTTACATTTATACTTTGTGTTTAATTTTTTATATTTTAATTTTTATTTATTTTTAAATTTTTATTATTTTTTATTTATTTTTATTTGTTTTTTTTTACAAATTATTTATTTTTAAACGTTTGTTTTAAAAATATTAATCTAATTTTACTTATTTAAATTTATTTTGTCAAACTTTATTTATTTTTGTATATTTACTTAAAAAATATATATTTTCAAAAACTTTTATTTATTTTTTATTTTATTTTTTTAAATAATTTTTGTTTTTACTAAAAATTCTTATTCCTTTTATGTTTATAACGTAAAAAAAAAATGCGTTTTTACCACAACCTCTAAGCAGTTAATCCATTAATCAAACCGCCACACATCTCCACCCTCCCACCTATCCATGATTTATTGATCTATTGATCTAGTGATTCAAATCGATATTCGGGTATCATTTTGTAATAAATCATAACATAAAAATAGTCTTTGAATAAAATAGTCATAGTAAATGTGTAATAGTTTACTGACCCTAACGCAGTAAAGCAGTAAATAAATTAAATAAAACCAGACCTAGTGTCATCTCAGCCTTGGCCTGATCTATTGATCATTGATTCAAGTCATATTTTTTCGAGTAATCATTTTAGATAAACATGACAAAAATAAGTTCTTTGAATAAAATTTCATAGTAAAAATTATTTAACATAACCTAACAAAATTTATAATAACCTATTCCCATTCTATCATCGTGCTGACCGTTCGATATATATGTATGCTGAGACGTGTTCAAGGTTGTTTATCTTACATAAATTAAGTTAGCATAACATTAATTTTATATGCCTGGACGTAAGAACATAATATAACAACAACACTAGCCTTAATCCCACGCTTTCGTATGAATTAATCTTACTAATATTAACAAAGTTCGCCTACTTATATGGTAAAACTAGGGCCTACAATGCACATCAAACTATTTATCCCACCTTTTCAATATATCAATGCTAATTTTACATAGGCTAAGTAATATTTAACAAAACGTAACAAAATATTTATCATAACCGAAGATAACTATCGCAATGACAAACCAATAAATGCTAACTTGAATTAAGAACATAAACCTAACATACCTTACGCACGAATAAACTGATAACATTAACAAAGTTCCATACTTAACAACAGTAAGTGACTAATATTACCTACAAAACGTAACCTATTTACACTTTTTCAAGCATATCTTTAACATATCAATGATAATTTTACATTAACATAGTACTATTTAGCAAAAATTTATCATAACCTTACCTAACTATCAAACGAACCAACGAATAAATGCTAACATAACAAAGTTTTCACATCAATAAAGCAAACATAACATAACCTGAATTAAGACCATAACGTATCATAACTTACCTAGCATACCTTACATATGAATAAACTGCTAACACCGACAATGTTCACAGAGTATTATCGGTAAAGCAGCAAACATCAAGCATATCTCTAACATATCAATGTTAATTTTACATTAACTTAGCAATTTTTAACAAAAATTTATCATAACCTTACCTAACTATCATACTGCCCAACGAATAATTGCAAACATAAAAAAGTTTAATCCTCAGTAAAGGTAAACTAAGAACATAACATAGTTAACACACCCGGCCCACGAATATATGCTAACGTAACAAAGTTGTCACAGAAATAAAGCTAACATATCATTTCTGGGACTAGGAAAATAATGTACAACAACATACCAAACACACCTTGCGAATGAATAATTTGCTAACATGAAGAAAGTTCCCTACTTATCATAGGTAAACTAGCTAACATTGCATACAAAACTCAATTTATCCTCACCTTTTCAACATATCAATGCTAATTTTACATAGGTATAGTAATATCTAACAAAACGTAACAAAAATATATCATAACCTAACCTATCTATCGCACTGACAAACTAATAAATGCTAACTTGAACTAATAACATAACAAACCTAACATACTTTACGCACGAATAAACTGATAACATTAACAAAGTTCCCTACTTAACAACAGTAAATAACTAACATTACCTGCAAAACGTAACCTATTTACACTTTTTCAAGCATATCTCTAACATATCATTGTTAATTTTACATTAACATAGTAATATTTAACAAAAATGTATCATAACCTTACCTAACTATCATACTGCCCAACGAATAACTGCAAACATAAAGTTTTATCCTCAGAAAAGCTAAATTAAGAACATAGCATATTTAACACTCCCGGCGTCCGAATAAACTACTATCATTAACAGGTCAACGACTTAACCAATAAAGCTAACATAGCATAACCTGAACTAAGAACATAATGTAAAATAACAAACATAACATACCTTAAGTATGAATAATTTGCTAACATTAACAAAGTTCCCTACTTATCAATGGTAAAGTAGCTAACATTGCATGCAAAACTCAATCTATCCCCACTTTTCCAGCATATCAATGCTAATTTTACATATGTTAGTAATATTTAACAAAACTTAACAAAAATTTATCATAACCTAACATAACTACCGCACTGACAAACTAATAAATGATAATTTGAGCTAAGAATATAACAAACCTAACATACCTTGCGCACGAATAGACTGATAACATTAACAAAGTTCCCTACCTAACAACAGTAAGTAACTAACATTACCTACAAAACGTAACCTATTTACAATTTTTCAAGCATATCTCTAACATTTCAATGTTAATTTTACACTAACATAGTAATATTTATCAAAAATTTAGCATAACCTTACCTAACTATCATACGAACCAACGAATAAATGGTAACATAAACAAAGTTTTCACATCAATAAAGGTAACATAGCATAACCTGGACTAAGAACTTAACGAATCATAAGTTACCTAGCGTACCTTACATATGAATAAACTGTTAACACCAACAAAGTTCACAGCGCAATATCGGTAAAGCAGCTAACACCAAGAATATCTCTAATACAATAATGTTAATTTTACATTAACATAGTAATATTTAACAAAAATTTATCATAACCTTAAATAACTATCATACGATCCAACGAATAAATTCTAACATAACAAAGTTTTCACATCAATAAAGCTAACATAGCATAACCTGAACTAAGAACATAACGTATCATAGCTTACCTAGCATACTTTACATATGAATAAACTGCTAACACCGCCAAAGTTCACTGCACAATATCGGTAAAGCAGCTAATCCCACTTTTCCAACATGTCAATGTTAATTTTACATTAGCATAGTATAATAATATTTAACAAAGATTTATCAAAACCTAACCTAACTATCATACTAACCAATGAATAAATGCTAACATAACAAGGTTTTCACATCAATAGAGCTAAAATAGCATAACCTGAACTAATAACATAGTGCAAAACAACAAACCTACCATACCTTACTTAAGAATAACCTGCTAGCATTAACAAAGTTATCTACTTAGGAACAGATAATAACTAAAATATATATATATATATATATATATATATATATATATATATATATAATATATATATATATTTTTATATAAATATATATTTTAGAAAACTATAGATATTATATATATATATATATATATATATATATATATATATATATATATATATACACTTAGAGAAATTAGTAGTAAAATTTTAACTACTAGAAGTAGTAAGCAGTATTTAACTATTTTTTTAGTACATTTTACTACCCGGTAGTTTATGTTACGAATTTACCTGGTTAAATGTTTTTTAATACGCATTTATTGGATTTGTTCAATGAACTTTCATATGGGTGAGTAGTTTGCTTTTTTAGGTAGTTTAAAATATTTTTTCCGAAGTGGTTAAGCATCTGTAACCCAATATGGTAAATTCTAACTACATAAGATTTACAACAACCTGATATCGTAGTAATTATAAAACCCGAGTATGAGTAAATTAGGCGACTCTTAGTAAATTGTTTACAATTTTACTGTGTTTTGTTATTGTAGTATTTGATTGCTACCAGTGAAGAAATATTTCTCGCATATTTGCTGTATAATTATTATTCAGGAGAATTTAAGTTGACGTGAGTAGGATGTTGTTATTAGCTGATACGGAAAATTATAATTGGAAGTGAGGTTTTAGTTTTTGTAATAGCTATAATAATCAATTGTTGGTAATATAATATAAACACGTGGTTTTTAGTAGGTTTTAGACAACTGACTCAGATCACTTCTCCAACTATGGTTTTCCTCAACTCTTTTCCTTCTCTGAACTACGAATCCGTCTCCTTTGCTATACTTTCTGTTTATGTAATGTGGTTCGTCAATTTCTCTTTTTCAGACGGGTGACTCCCTTGCCCCTCGCGGTAAGGGGGTCCCTGCTCTGTATCTCCGGCCCCGACCCTTGACTCCTTCTCCTCTATGCATCTCAAAATTTGATGTGCCTTCTAACCAGGTATTTCCCTATTTTTATGGCCAACACCCCCTGAAGGGGAGCCCTATGGGAGGTAACTATGCTGGTCTATATATATTATATATTATAATGTATATATATTATATATGAGGTATATCTATATATATATATATATATATATATAATAATATGTTATATATATAATGTAATATATATATATATATCTATATATTAGTATTATATATGTATATATATACGAGATAAGCGAATATATAAAATTAATTTTTATCGTTGGCAATATCATTATCCGCCATGGTCTAGTGGTTAGACAATATGCAGGAAGCTAAAGAGGTAAGAGTTCGAATCCTCACTTCCAGACGTTGTGCTGGTGATGGGCGAATCAATATGGAGCAATAGTCGAATATGAGTTCAATGACGTGATGTGACGTAATACTATGAGGTATTGAAGTAAATTCAAGTTGCTGATAATAATGGTGGTCAATGCGTGGAATATATTTTAGCAATCACGCCAATGACATACGTACTACAAGTAGTAAATATAAATGCTTCAAATTCAAGTTAGTACAGATGGTGTGATATTTATCTACTCTTCTCTTCTAAACTTATTAAGTTAGATAGTAGAAAAGTAGTAAAATTAAAGTGTCATTGTTACACTGACAAAAGTTCAATTTTATCGCACTAAGCAAAAACGTGTTCGAGCTACTTAGCAAGTAGTAGTTTTCATTCTAGCTATCAAAGTAGCATAAGTTAACTTTTTAGGTTGGAGGCTCACAGGAACCGAAACGTAGTAGAAAAGCCTCAAAAAGTTGTTAGTTTTAACTAAAGCTTTTTTCTAAGTGTAGAATGTTAATATTGCATAATAATCGCAATTAGATAAGATGTAAAGAAAGAACATATAATGAGAGGTAAAGATTAACTGCCTTCTCTGGGATTGAACCACCGCATTTGCGCGTGAGGACGAATATGCCCGGTGCTATACAACTGAGCCATCCTCTAACCCAAAAAAGTTGGATCAAGAACAATCATAAAGCAACGAGTTCCCGTCAAGCGACATCACCAGGTGTCCAAGCCTGTCCTATTTCTCGTTCTTTATATTTTAGATGTTTAAAATATTGCATAATAATCGCAATTAGATAAGATGTTAAAGAAAGAACATATAATGAGAAGGTAAAGAATTAACTGCCTTCTCTGGGATTGAACCACCGCATGTTGCGCGTGAGGACAATATGCCCGGTGCTATACAACTGAGCCATCCTCCAACCCACAAAAAGTTGGATTCAAGAACACTTATAGAGCACCCGAGTTCCCGTCAAGGCGACGATCACCAGGTGTCCAGCCTGTCCTATCTTTCGTTCTTTATTATATTTTAGTTGTTAAATATTGCATAATAATCGCAAATTAGATAAGATGTTAAAGAAAGAACATATATAACACCGGGCATATTGTCCTCACGCGCAACATGCGTTGGTTCAATCCCAGAGGAGGCAGTTAATTCTTTACCTTCTCATTATATGTTCTTGCTTTAACATCTATCTAATTGAGATTATTATGCAATATTTAACATCTATAATAAAAAAGGACGAGAGATAGGACAGGCTGGACACCTGGTGATTTCGCCTTGACTGGGAACTCGGTTGCTTATAACTGTTCTTGAATCGCAACTTTTTGTGGGTTGGAGATAGCTCAATCGTATAGCACCGGCCATATTGTCCTCACGCGCAACATGCGGTGGTTCAATCCGCAGAGAAGGCAGTTAATTCTTTACTTCTCATTATATGTTCTTTCTTTAACATTATTATTTATATATATATATATTATATAATATATATATATACTATATATATATATTATGGTATTATATATAAGTATAGACTTACACATACAATAGATATATATATATATAATATATATATATATATATATATATATATATATATATATATATATATAGTATATATATATATTTATATATATATAAAAAATATAAATATATACACATATATACATATTATATATATATATTATATATATATATATAATATATATATATATATATATACTATATTATATATACTATATATATATATATATATATATATATATTATATATCTATTATGTATATATATATACATATATATATATATATTATTTATATATATATATATAATATATATATATACCTATATAATATATATATATATATATATATATATATATATATATATATATATATATATATATATCTTTCCGGCTTATATTTTTTTGGGAAACTACATTTAATAATAAACAGGAGCACCAATAATTTGAACATCTCGACAGGAAAACTTTATTCAACGTTTCGGGAAACCAAGCTGTTCCCATCCTCAGGATAATGCACTACAATAAACATAAATAAAAATAATAATACAGCAGAAGGGAGAACATAATAACAATAAGGCAAAAATTATACAAAAAACATTGAATTGATATCAAAATAAAAATAATAAAAATAATAAAAATAAAGTTGATAAATATGGTAAGAAAACAAATTAATCACGTAAACTAAAACAAACAGAGTTACAATAATTGATGAGTTTTAATAACCTTAAATTAATCGGAAAAACAAAAAATTAAAATTACAATTATAAAGTCGGTCACATACTAATTATTTAAACAAGGTTAACTTACTTAGTTAAGGTCGAGTGACAAGATTGATACGAAACACAAAATGGGACTTCATAGCAGTTGTAGATTAAACGGGCCACTGTCGTTGTTGAAACTAGGTTTAAGATTGTGAATGAACAAAGATTCCGAAATATTTAGGTTGGTTGGATCGGAAGTTTCTGCGAGTATAGTAAATTGGGAGTGATTAAGAGCGTGATTTTTAATGTGAGAATGATCTCTGATGGCAGAATGGGTCGGGGAACAGAGAAAATTATTTGTCCGGGAGGAAACACCACGGTGCTCATCAATCCTGACTGTAAGTTGACGTAGGGTGCTACCCACGTAGATGGCTGTGCAGTCATCACAAGAAAACTTGTAAACAACAAAGGACCTAAGAGCAACGGGAATTTTATCCTTATGATTTAAGATAGAAGAAATATTAAAAGATGAAGTGAAAATGAGATTGATGTTGAGTTGAGGATAGTGGTCCTGTAGGACCTGCGATAGATCTTTTTTCAGTTTCAAGTAGATGGAGTCGTAATAGGGCAATCTGATAAAAAGGTCACGTTTTTTAGCTTGACTATATATTAGTTTGGGTTCAAATCTGGCATTTAAATAAAACTAAATAGATTTCTGGATTAATGAAGAAGGGAAATAGTTAGAAGTGAAAAAACTATGGAGGAAGTTAAACTCTTTATGCATTAAAAAATAGGAAGAAGTTAAATGGTAGGCTCTATGTAGAAGAGTTTTTATGCTGTTGCATTTGTATAATAAAGGAGTATGACTAAAGAAATTTAATCCAAGACCGGTGAATGTCTTTTTTCTGTAGATTCTGTAGTGAAGTTGAAAGATGATTTATTAATTAAAAGGTCGAGAAAGGATAGAGTGTTGTTACTCTCATCTTCTCTAGTGAATTTAATGTTGTGGAGTTGTGTATTTAGATAATTAAAAAACAAGGGTACATTGTTTTTATCAGTAAATAATAAAAAAGTATCATCCATATACCTCTTATAAAAAGAGGGTCTGAACTGGGGGGGACATTGATTCAGCCACATAGTTTCGTAATGATTAAGGTAAAAGTTTGCTAAGGTGGCGCTAAGGGGGGAGCCCATAGCTAAGGAATTTGATTGGCAATATAGTTCATTATTAAAGAAAAAATAGGTGTCCTTAGTTGCTAAATCGAGTAAATACTTAAATTCTTGTCTATTAAAATTGTTGAAAATATCGGTGGAACTAAAAATAGTGTTAATGATAAGATTAATGACATCGTCAGTGGGAATATTTGTGTAGAGGGATTCAATGTCAAAACTGGTCATATGAAAGGTATGTAAATTGTTAATAGAAAATAACCAATCTTTAAAATCGTAGGAATTGCGTACGGTATAAGAGTTTGAGGCAAAGGGGGATAAGAGGGGGACTAGAAACTTAGCAAGGTTATAATTATGGGTTTTATATGCTGCTAATATAGGACGAATCGGGATGTTAGGTTTATGGACCTTTGGTAAGCCGTACAGGATACCGGGGGAAGAACCTCTAGAATATGAAGTCCCATTTTGTGTTTCGTATCAACGACTCCATCTACTTGAAACAAACTGAAAAAAGATCTATCGTAGGTCCTACAGGACCACTATCCTCAACTCAACATCAATCTCATTTTCACCTCATCTTTTAATATTTCTTCTATCTTAAATCATAAGGATAAAATTCCCGTTGCTCTTAGGTCCTCTGTTGTTTACAAGTTTTCTTGTGATGACTGCACAGCCATCTACGTGGGTAGCACCCTACGTCAACTTACAGTCAGGATTGATGAGCACCGTGGTGTTTCCTCCCGGACAAATAATTTTCTCTGTTCCCCGACCCATTCTGCCATCAGAGATCATTCTCACATTAAAAATCACGCTCTTAATCACTCCCAATTTACTATACCGCAGAAACTTCGATCACCACCCTAATATTTCGGAATATTTGTCATTCACCGAATCTTAAACCTAGTTTCAACAACGACAGTGGCCCGTTTAATCTAAAACTGCTATGAAGTCCCATTTTGTGTTTCGTATCAATCTTGTCACTCGACCTTAACTAAGTAAGTTAACCTTGTTTAAATAATTAGTATGTGACCGACTTTATAATTGTAATTTTAATTTTTTTTTCCGATTAATTTAAGGTTATTAAAACTCATCAATTTATTGTAACTCTGTTTGTTTTAGTTTACGTGATTAATTTGTTTTCTTACCATATTTATCAACTTTATTTTTATTATTTTATTATTTTTATTTTGATATCAATTCAATGTTTTTTTGTGTATAATTTTTGCCTTATTGTTATTATGTTCTCCCTTCTGCTGTATTATTATTTTTATTTATGTTTATTGTAGTGCATTATCCTGAGGATGGGAACAGCTTGGTTTCCCGAAACGTTGAATAAAGTTTTCCTGTCGAGATGTTCAAATTATTGGTGCTCCTGTTTATTATTATTATTATTATTATTATTATTATTATTATTATTATTATTATTATTATTATTATTATTATATATATATATATATATATATATATATATATATATATATATATATATATATATATATATATATATATATATATATATATATATATATATATATATATATATATATATATACAGCATATATTTCTGTCGAGATATTTAAATTATATTATGTGCTCCTGTATATTATATATATATATATATATATATATATAGATTAGTTACTTATTGTTGCTAAGTATGTAACTTTGTTAATGTTAGCAGATTATTCTTACGTAAGGTATGGTAGATTTGTTGTTTTGCATTTTGTTATTAGTTAAGGTTATGCTAATTTAGCTTTACTGATTTGAAGACTTTGTTATATTAGCATTTATTCGTTGGTAAGTATGATAGTTGGGTTAGGGTATGATAAATCTTTGCTAAATATTACTATGTTAATGTAAAATTTACCTTGATATGTTGGAAAAGGGGAATTAACTGTTTTACCGATATTGTGCAGTGAACTTTGGCGATGTTAGCAGTTTATTCATATGTAAGATATGCTAGGTAAGTTATGATACGTTATGTTCTTAGTTCAGGTTATGTTATGTTAGCGTTATTGATGTGAAAACTTTGTTATGTTAGCATTTATTCGTTGGTTCGTAAGATAGTTAGGTAATGTTATGATAAATTTTGTCAAATATTACTATGTTAATGTAAAATTAACATTATTATATTAGAGAAATGCTTGATGTCAGTTGCTTTACCGATATTGAGCTGCAAACTTTGTCTGTGTTAGTAGTTTATTCATATGTAAGGTATGCTAGGTAAGTTATGATACGTTATATTTTTAGTCCAGGTTATGATATGTTACCTTTACTGATGTGAAAACTTTGTTTATGTTAGCATTTATTCGTTGGTTCGTATGATAGTTAGATAAGGTTATAATAAATTTGTTAAATATTATTATGTTAGTGTAAAATTAACATTGATATGTTAGAGATATGCTTAAGTAAATAGGTTACGTTTTACAGGTAATGTTAGTTACTTACTGTTGTTAAGTAGGGAACTTTGTTAATGTTATCAGTTTATTCGTGCGTAATGTATGTTAGGTTTGTTATGTTCTTAGTTCAAATTATTATTTATTAGTTTATAAGTGCGATAGTTAAGTTAGGTTGTGATAAATTTTTGTTACGTTTTGTTAAATATTAATATACATATGTAAATTAGCATTGGTATGCTAGAAAGGTGGGGATAGATTGAGTTTTGTATGCAATGTTAGCTACTTTACCATTGATAAGTAAGGAACTTTGTTAATGTTAGGAGATTATTCATACGCATGGTGTGTTAGGAATGTTGTTGTACATTATGTTCTTAGTTCAGGATATGATGTTATCTTTATTGATGTGACAATTTTGTTACATTACCATATATTCGTGGGTCGGGTGTGTTAAGTATGTTATGTTTTTAGTTTAGCTTTACTGAGGATTAAACTTTGTTATGTTTGCAATTATTCGTTGGGCAGTATGATAGTTAGGTAAGGTTATGATAAATTTATATTAAAAATTACAAAGTTAATGTAAAATTGACATTGATGTTAGAGATATGCTTGAAGTTTGCTGCTTTACCGATGATGCGCTGCGAACTTTGTCCGTGTTAGCAGAATATTCATTTGTAAGGTGTGCTAATAAGTTATGATACTTTATGTTCTTAGTTTAGGTTATGTTATGTTAGCTTTATTAATGTGGCACCTTTGTTATGTTAGCATTTATTCGTTAGTTCGCATGATAGTTATGCAAGGTTATGATAAAATTTTGTTAAATATTACATATATTAAATATGCTGGAAAAGTGGGGATAGATTGAGTTTTGTATGCAATGTTAGCTACTTTACCATTGATAAGTAAGGATCTTTGTTAATGTTAGGAGATTATTCATACGCAAGGTGTGTTAGGAATGTTGTTGTACATTATGTTCTTAGTTCAGGATATGATGTTATCTTTATTGATGTGACAATTTTGTTACATTAGCATATATTCGTGGGTCGGGTGTGTTAAGTATGTTATGTTCTTAGTTTAGCTTTACTGAGGATTAAACTTTGTTATGTTTGCAATTATTCGTTGGGCAGTATGATAGTTAGGTAAGGTTATGATAAATTTATATTAAAAATTACAAAGTTAATGTAAAATTGACATTGATGTTAGAGATATGCTTGATGTTTGCTGCTTTACCGATGATGCGCTGTGAACTTTGTCCGTGTTAGCAGTATATTCATATGTAAGGTGTGCTAAGTAAGTTATGATACTTTATGTTCTTAGTTTAGGTTATGTTATGTTAGCTTTATTATTGTGGCAACTTTGTTATGTTAGCATTTATTCGTTAGTTCGTATGATAGTTATGCAAGGTTATGATAATATTTTGTTAAATATTACTATGTTAATGTAAAATTAACATTCATATGTTAGATATATGCTTGAAAAAGTGTAAATAGGTTACGTTTTGGAGATAATATTAGTAACTAACTCTTGTTAAGTAGGGAGCTTTGTTGGTGTTATCAGTTTATTCGTGCGTAAACTAATTATGCGTAATTATGTTTTTAATTCAAGTTAGCATTTATTAGCTTGCCAGTGAGATAGTTAGGTTAGGTTATGATAAATCTTTGTTAAGTTTTGTTAAGTATTACTATACCTATGCAAAATTACCATTGATATTTTGAAAAAGTGGGGATAGATTGAGTTTTGTGTGCAATGTTAGCTAGTTAAACTTTGATAAGTAGGGAACTTTGTTAATGTTAGCAGATTATTCATACGCAAGGTGTGATAGGTATATTGTTGTACATTATGTTCCTAGTTCAGGATATGAATATGTTAGCTTTATTTATGTGATAACTTTGTTACGTTATTATATTTTCGTGGGTCAGTATGATAGATGGGATAAGTTATGATAAATTTTTTTAGGTTATGTTAAATAACTTTTACTATGAAATTTTATTCAAAGAACTTAATTTTGTTATGTTTATCCAAAATGATACTCGAAATATGACTTGAATCAATAGATCAATAGATCATGGAAGGCTGTGAGGAAACGGTAGGGAGGTTTGATTTACTGATTTACTGCTTTACTGCTCTAGGGTTAGTAAACTATTACACTTTACTATGATATTTTATTCAAAGAACTTATTTCTATGTTATGTTTATACAAAATGATACCCGAAATATGATTTGAATCACTAGATCAATAGATCAATAGATCATGGATGGGTGGGAGGGTTAGGGTGGTCGGTTTGATTTACTGATTTACTGCTTTAGGGTGTGTAAAACGCATTTTGTTTACGTTATAAACATAAAAAGAATAAAATTTTTATTAAAAACAAAAATTATTTAAACAAATAAATTAAAAAATAAATAAAATTTTTTTAAAATATATATTTTTTAAATAAATAAACTTAAAAATAAAGTTTGAAACAATTAAATTCAAATAAGTAAAATTAAAATAAATAAATAAAAAGTTTTAAAACAAAAAATTTTAAAAATAAATAAATATAATTAAAAATAAATGAAAAACAATAAAAATTTAAAAATAAATAAAAATTAAAATAAAAAAAATTAAACAAAGTATAAATGTAAAATGGAACTTATAAAAATAAAGTTTGAAAAATAAATTTAAATAAGTAAAATTAAAATAAATGAATAAAAAGAGTTTTAAAACAAAACAATTTTTTAAAAAAATAAAATTAAAAATAAAAAAAAATAATAAAAATGTTAAAATAAATAAAAATTAAAATTAAAATTTTGAACACAAAGTATATACGCAAAAATGAAATAAAATAAAAATAGCAAACAAAATATGCATGTTTCAACTTAGGAAAAAGTATATATTAGTTGACGTTTATAAAAATAAAATGAGATTTAAAAATGAAAATGTCAGTCTTCAACCTTTAGAAAAAGGGTTATCTTTGTAAGATGCAATACAAATGACGGCTTGTACTTGCTTGAACAGAATCAGTCATGTGAACAGTAAGGCTGTTTTAGGTTAAGATCCACAATGTATTAAGAAAGATAGGTAAAGAGACGTTATAATTAATAAGCTCTTTGTGCTAAAATTCACATTTATTGTACGGCATATGGTGTTCGCCTTAAACATTTACATTGATTCCATTATTATATTATTAAACGAATGTTTACTAACTCAGCCCCGCACCGAATCCATCATCGGTGCCGGCTATGGCTCATTTGCTCCGACACAGAGTTCTTCT
>JABUQX010113979.1:25000-27500 GCA_015478945.1 Trachelipus rathkii
TATATATATATATATATATATGTTATATATATGTTGTTATTATATATATATATATATATATATATATATATATATATATATAACTCTGAGGAGAGAAAATTATTTTCTTCTTCTGATTAAGAGAAGTTTTTCTTTTCTCCCAAAAGAGTGGGAGAAAGAAAAAGCATCTGAAGCAGAAAATGGCAATATTTTCCCGGCGGAATTTCTTTCTTTATTTAAATATCCTTATAGGATTTCAAACGTAAAACTTCTGTTGCGTCTCCTTCAATCATTTGACACTTACTCACACACACATACATGAACACACACACAGCACACACACACATGCACATCCAATATATATATATATATATATATATATATATATATATATATATATATATATATATATATATATATATATATATATATATATATATATATATATATATATATATATATATATATATATATATGAAGCAATCTATCTATCTATCTATCTATCTATCTATCTATCTATCTATCTATCTATCTATCTATCTATCTATCTATCTATCTATCTATCTATCTATCTATCTATCTATCTATCTATCTATCTATAAAAAGAAATAGAACAACAAAATTATTATAAGATTTAATAAATTAGATAATCACATTTTGATAGACCGAATTTAAAGAACAGAAATTGAAACTCACAGGTCAGAGAGAGTCTGTATAAATTAAGATATAAAAACAAAGATAAAAATTATGGACAAATGATATTAGAACAGCTGCGGGAGCAAAACTGGCAAAAATGTTTCAAGAGGAAAGGATTAAAAACATCTACTTAAGGTCTATAAACTGCAGATAAAATACAAAAGTTGATCATCATGATGATCAAAATGATACACATTACATATCTATATATATATATATATATATATATATATATATATATATTACATATATATATATATATATATATAAATATATATATATATATATATTATATTATATATATATTGGCATATATATATATATATATATATATATATATATATATATATATATATATATATATATAGTATATATATATATATTATATATATATATATATATAGTATATATATGTTATATATATATATATATATATATATATATGTAAAACCGCCGTGGGGAAAATAACATCTAGCAACCCATGCCGGTCCCAAGCCCGGAAAAAGGAGGAGGGTTCACAGACAGGCCTAGCAAGCCGATGTGGTAAAAAAACTTTAGCTTGCAATTCTTCGCATGTAGCCTCGGAAACCGGACTGATTCAAGGACGACGACCCTTTAACCGAAAAAGGAACATGAATTTGACTACACTTAAAATGAGTAGCTTAAATATAGCTACTTATAGAGATAAGGAGGAGGAGATTTTGGAGGTGATGAGGGAGAGGCATATAGTTGTCATGGGTATGGCGGACACTAGGATGAGAGGCGGTGAAAGTGGAAAGGACTTAGGAGATGGTTATGTTTTGATGTTCTTGGGTGAGGTGGGAGGAGGATGCAAACATGGAGTGGCAATTATCATAGGACCAAGGTTGTCTCCTTTCATACCAGAGGTTCGACTTATAAATGAGAGATTGATGGTGTGTACATTAAAGCTGGGAAACATGAAATATAGAATCTTTCAGGTGTACGCTCCACAACAGGGATGAACCCAGGAGGAGAAGGATATCTTCATGGAAAAACTGGAAGATGCGTATGGACCAGATGAAAAGAGAGAGAGAGAGAGAGAGAGAGAGAGAGAGAGAGAGAGAGAGAGAGAGAGAGAGAGAGAGAGAGAGAGAGAGAGAGAGAGAGAGCTCGGCATAATCATTTCTTCATTAACAGAAACAGATCTGTTGCAATTTTGACTCCACAATGATTGAAAATTTTTAATCAATTTTTTTGATCAAAAAATCTTTTAAAACAAACATCACATTTTTAGTATGATTAAAGGCAGTTGCCGTACCTAGTAATGGAAACTCCAATGTAGTTCATAATAAGAATGAAGCTGAAATCATAATTAAACCTATAACAAATTCGTACGTGATTACATATTTCAAAAGATTTGAGGTTTGTGAAGAAAGTTTTCAATATCTGATTAATCTCAAGCAACTTTAAAGCTCCAATAATTGCTTTTAAAACTTCATTAAATAATATCAATTTATACCCATATATATTTATACCAATATTCGTGTTAGTTTTACCCATTTTTTCTCCGGGAAAATCTTTCCTATATTTTCTATTAAAATAGTTTTCGTATTGGTCAACTAAAATAATGCCCAGTTGTTACCACTGTCCCGTTAAAAGTTCTAATAGTTTTGTACTTCCTATGAATGTCGTAACATCAACGAACAATACAATGAACTTGTATATTTTTGACAGCTTGAACACTACTATCTAGAACCTTTTCATTGCTGTTGCACCGTCTTGCGTTTGAAAATCAGAAAGTCTATTTATTTCAAACTTCGTAGTATTACTTTCACTAAAGATTCTCCTTTTGTGCTTTCCACAG
>JABUQX010113979.1:37500-38711 GCA_015478945.1 Trachelipus rathkii
GCACTGGAGGAAATGTGCTAGAGTTAATGAGGAGAGAAGAGTTGGAATGTATATATATATATAAAGGAGATGAAGAAGATATATATATATATATATATATATATATATATATATATATATATATATATATATATATATATATATATATATATATATATATATATATATATATATATAATGGGATTATCGGATCATTGTGTTGTTTTATGTAAAATTATGTTAGTGGGGGCTTGGATGGAGAGGAAGGTGATAAGGAAGGAAGTGGGTAGAATTAAGAGTGAGAAGTTAAGTGAACAAGGTAATAAGGATAAGTATTTAAGAGCGCTTGCAAGTAAATCAGTTGAATGTGAACAAGTTGAAACTGAACAAATCTGGAAGCAAATGAAGAACACGTTGTTAGTAGTGCAAAATAAGTATGTGGATGTGCTAAAGTAGGAAATAAGAATCTTAACCGCTAGTGGAGGAATGAAGAGGTAATGCAGGAATTTAAAAGTAAAAAAGAAACTTGGCTAAATGTACTAAAAGCCAATAATGAGGTCTCAAAAGAGAGATGTTTGGAATTATATATGGAGGGAGGAAAAAAGGAATACTAAAAGATGCATACGTAGGAGGAAAAAAAGAGGTAAATGAACAGTTTGGAAGGAGGATGAATGGAGACTTATAAGGGAATAGGAAGCTCTTCTGGAAGGAAGAAAGGTTAAGAATGAGAATAAGGGGAATCTGCTTAGAATAATGAATAGGGATGGTGCTTTCGTAACTGATGAAATGGATGTGAGGGGAGTGTGGAGGGAACACTTCGAAAATCTGAACAATATTAACAGTAATAAAGAGGTGATAGTGAATGTGGGGTTTGATGGTGAACGAGGAATAAATATTTTGAAGATGAGGTTACTAGTAAGGAGGAGGTAATGGTAAAGTGGGGAGAAAGTTGGAAGAATGGTAAATCTGCAGGTTTAGATGAAATTATGGTGAAAATGATCACGAAACTGAAGGGAGATGGTGATTGATTGATTTGGTGCGTAACGGAAGTATTTATGGAAGGTGTTCCTAGGGATTGAGGAGAGCAGTAATCGCACCCCTTATATAAGGTTAAGATAACTGTAGGAATTATAGGGGAATTATATGAAGCGGCGCACGAAAAAGTGAAAGCGTTTCAATGATAAATGCGAAAACGGGTTAAACACCCAAATCTCCGACTGAACGAAGTACTG